>CM076580.1:330999568-331232333 GCA_034641835.2 Pinus albicaulis
TGATCATGTCAGCCCCCTATTAAATTCTGACAAGCAATCTTGCTTAAACCTTTAAAACCCCCTCTTTTTCCCTGAGAAATTCGTTTTCTGCTCATCATTACCTTCTCCCAGCCTCAAAACTGCATAAAAGGGCCAAAATCCCACATTATAATATATTTAAGGCCTAGCACCTTTCGGCCCTAGCCCCTGCACCTTTTTCTCCACATGACCGAAAGTCGAAACCGAGCGCTAGCCATGAAGGTGCTTATCACATATATATATCGGGCGCATTTATAACCGTCGATCTGTACAGATCTGACGACATTTTCAAGTCTTCATCGCGCCCGTGGCCCACTCCGTTCATCGCCCAAATCGCCTGTCCGTCGTCCGTTTTAACCACATATCAACGATTCGCATCTCACCCTCCCTCGTAGTTCCCGCTCCGTGCACTGTACAAAACCGGTGGTTTATATCGCACCACCTTTCGGAGGCGGGCGGTATTTCCCATATCAGAGCGATTCCATACATCGTTTGCCGCGTGTCTCCGCGTACAACTCAAAAACCGCCCTCCATCACGCGTTATCATTCGTACAAATACCCAGCGCGAAATCGCTATGAGCCGTCCGATCTGGGGCAATCCATCCTACGGTAGTCACTCCACGAAGCTGCGCAGGATTTAGCTGAGGCAAGCCGTACCCCTGGCCCACCGTCCATCACTCCCCCGACGCTTTTCCAGCCGTCGATCTCCTCCAGAGATTGGACGATCCAGATTAATTGCTCATCCACCACGTGCTTTCCTGCCACATCATCATTCCATGCGTTCTTGTCGCGTTTTTCTCCGTCTCCCTTATGAATTTCATTCAAAGGCCCAAGTGTCATGTTTTAGCATTCCGCCAACTTTCACCATGACTATCTTCTATAGTCACGCTGCATTTTCCGCCACCCTGCATTGTTCCATCATTTCGCCATGTTCGCACGACCATTTTCATTGTCCCCGCCACATCCACCATCCCCATGCATGGTTTTCCTAACGAGTTTGCAGGTTTTGCGGGGTTACAGCGGCGGAAAACTGCCATGATCTACAGTCTCTATTACCGTAACTGAGAGCACATCAAAGAACCATTTTTCAGAGGCTGGAATTATGGAGGAAGGCCTGGGAAGGTATGCCGACAAGACTTCCATTAAAGAAGCAGGGTTAAAATCTGTCAAACCCTCCAAAGTCATTCAAAGCACAAATCGCGCAGATGGAGACATTAATGGAGCAGCAGAGAAATATCAGTGAATGATCGAGGAATTCAACGTTCATCATTGAAGATCTTAAACCATAATTCAGGGTTTAGAAGGCAGAGGGTGCCATTCGCAGAAAACAATACCTTAAAGCGTTCTTTTCAGCACCATTTTCCTTCAAGAAAGGACGGAATGTCCATGTGATTTTACTTCTTTGTCGTGTTCCTGAAGAGATTTTTACCCAGTGCATTTATTTCAGAAAGCAGGCAGCAAAGTAAAAACAGCGCTACAGATCCATCTAGTAGTATGGGCGTGCACGTTTCCGCCATCTTGTTTTAATGAGGCAAATTAAATGTTCATCACCTACTCCCTTTTCTAGCTTCCTTTTCCTCCTATAAAGCTCCGGAAGAACAGATGATTTAGGGTTCCAGATTTTATCAGAAAATCACGCAGTGAACGAATTTTTGTATGCATTTTGTAAAATATCTTATATGAATGTATAGAGCCCGTTGGGTCTCAGTGAGGAGGAGTTCCATCTTTAAAGAGGATTCTGGTCTTAGATTTCTCACAGTGTGTAACTTTCTCTCTTATGTGTTATTTTAATAGATCATTTCATTTCATCCATCTTTCCTGTATCATGTTTCTGGAATGTGATTGGCTTACTTATTTTTGTTATGGATTTATCCTAGTTGATACCCATGCTCGGATTAGTCAAGCACTTTAAATATGGCTCAGACATGATATTCTGTTTCACTATTCACTCAACCATATTTCTGCTATATTAGTTTCTTTGAAAGGGTGCTTTTAAAACATTATTGTCATGAATGGATTCTTAAATTGTTAAGCCCATTACATGGTGATATTGTGTATCTGGATACCAGCTCAATGAACACTAGTATTCTCTTAACCTTTCATACACAACCACACCTTCTGATAATTCATTTCTGTGAGGTATTTCTGAATTGGCCCTCTTTATAGTAAGTTGTCTCTAAATTGTCTGTTGATTTTATATAGGATTTTTGCACTTTACCTCTGCAGTATTCCTTTCCCTATGTCAGTTTCTGAAGGTCTTGGTCCCATTTAGATTAATATTCCTTGTTTTCAGGAAATAGCATGAGAAATTTTTGTTGATAACCTTCCCTGTTATATCATATGCTCCTTGCTATATATAAGATGTCCTAGGCACTGGTCTTTCACAACTCAAGGTTGTCTCTAGGAACGAAAACATCTTTATGGCGTCGTTGCCGGGGAACGAAGTTGAGAAAATTTAAATCCCTGGGCCTTGACAAAACCTAATTCACTCTTCAAATAGGTGAGTATGGAGAGTTGAGAGTTGTAGATCCCTCACCTTGGCAACTCCACATTTGTTATTTAGATAAATTTACTTGCAGTCTTGGCTCCTCGTAAGCCACACCTGAGGTCAGATACGACTCAGCCAAAGACACCTTCAGTGTCTGACCCAGAGAAGATCATACATAGAAGAAATTGGAGGGAAAGAAAATCAGTCCACACTGAAATCCCTGAATTTTCTATAGAAAACTTCCCATCCTCTTCTTCTCAAGTGCCAGTTCCCGACTCCACTGTGGGAGATACCAATTACTATTCAGATAGTCCACCCCAAGGAGGTGTCAGCAATAAAGATAATTTTCACCCTACTCCTGAGGTCAAGGAATTCACTGAATTATCTCCTATCAATAGATCGTTGTTCCCCTCAACACCTCAAGCTGTTGTTCATTATATTCCTATTGTTATTCATACTCCACTTCCACCTCCTCCTCCTCCTGTTACTCATCAAACTATTGCACTACCTCCACCCCCTCCAATGGCCAATGTTCCAGGCTTCTTACTAAATAAATATGCTCCTCTAGCATTACCTCAAGTGTTGAATGATATGCCACAAGATTATTTGAAGATTTTACCTCGATTCAATGGGAAAAATGAGATTGATGCTCAAAAACATCTTGAGGTCTTCTGCTCTTTTGCAGAGAATTTTAATGTGGAACATTTAGATGTGGTCTTAAGGCTATTTGTCCAATCTCTTGATGGTGAAGCTCGAAAATGGTTTAAGACGTTGGCAGGCCGCTCTATTGCCACTTGGGAAATAATGGAAGATACTTTTCTCAGGAAATGGGGAGAGAAGAAAGACCATGGACATTGTCTTACTGAGTTCAATACACTCAAGAAAATACATAATGAAGGGGTGTAAGAATTTATCAAAAGATTTAATAAATTGTATTTGATTCTTACTGCTGATATGAAGCCTCATCAAACTGCTGCTAAAGTTGTTTTTGTAGAAGCCTTTGATTCAGAATTTGGTTTCACTCTAAGAGAAAGAAAGCCTGCTACTCTGGATGATGCTCAGACAGATACACTAGAGTTGGAAGAAAACTTTGCCTCCACTGGTAAATCATAGGGAAGATCTGAACAAGACACTAGAAGAAGGGAAAAGAGGAGGTATCTACCTCTAACCAAGACAGAGACTCAGCTAATGACAGAATTGACGAAATGAGAAAAATGATTAAGAACCTTTCTGGTAAACTGGTCAAGCTTGAATTGGAGGCCAAGAATTCAGCCTCCAAGAATTTCCACCATGCTCCAAACATAGGTTACAATCCTCAGTATAGGAAACCACCCCTGCAAATATTTCCAAGGGAACCAAAGGAACAACAAGATCAGGTACCACACCCATTTTACTCGGAAGGTCCAGTAGATGATTCTACTGAAGACATTGCCTATGTACTGGAGGATGCAAATCTTTATTTTTCAAATAGTGATGGAGAATAATGCCCTTTGCAAGGAATTAATAGCACTGAGTGCTCATTGCAAGAAGAAGAAAAGGCCAGAGACACAGAAGACGCAGAAATTGATCATTAATGTAAAAAAATTTCTGATTTCATGCAAGCACATTTCAATAGAAGATATGATCTCAAATCTTCTAGGAAGAGGACTCGTACTCAAGATCAAGAAGAAGAACTACCCCAGAAGGAAGCACCTGCTCAAAAGGAGTCTACAATGCAGAAAGTCATAGACAAAGGTAAGGACCCTCTAAACAAACCTTTGCAGTCTAATGATCAAATTCCTTCCTCTTAAAAAGTAGTCATTCCCCCTAATACCAAGTCTGTGTCAAAAGAAGTCAAGCCCACAGCTGAAAATAAAGAGTCAAAAGAGGTTGTAATAGAAAAATCTTCTCCTGTTTTCAGTCTGCAAAAGGAACTTGAGAAAGTCAAAATCCCAGTTCCCTTGAGTTAACTATTAAAGTAACCTGCATATCAATCTCAAGTCACCTCTTTTATGATCCCTCCAGAAGTAGCACTCACCCCAGATAGTCTCAACCTTCAAGAAGAAAGACCCATGGTTGTCTTTAGCCCGCATGTTGAGGAGTTAGATGCTTCTACTCCTCCCTTCTATGTGTCTTTGGTAATTCATGACCTGCTATTACATAACTGCATGTTAGATTCTGGAGCTTCCCATAATCTTATACCTCTGTCAGTCATGGAGCAACTAGGATTACAAATCACTCATCCATACAAAGACCTCTATTCCTTTGATTCCAAAAGAGTTAAATGCCTGGGGATGATCAAGGATTTGGTAGTCAATTTGGCCTAAATCCCAGCAAAAAGTGTAGTAATCGACATTGTGGTGGCTGACATCCCAGCTCGCTTTGGCATGTTACTGTCAAGATCCTGGGGAACAAAAATTGGTGGGTCAATTAAGTTGGATTTAACATATGCCACTATCCCAGTTTTTGGTGACCAGGAGAGGAGGTTGTACAGGGAAACTAGATTTGTCAAGATGGTGACTAAGGCTGACAACTCTGTTAATTCACCAGTCTACAATAAAGAAGGAGATTTATCATGCTTGATGCTGGAAGAAGATCAATATTATGCTCATGAACCATCCTTCTGCCAAATCAAGACTGAGCAGCCCTCAGAGAGCCATGAAGCAGGAATCTGGACACTTCATTTTGATGGAGCAAATTCAACAGAAGGTAATGGAGCTGGAATATTATTGATTTCTCCTACAGGAAAATGGGTCCCATTGTCTTTCAAGCTAGAATATGAAGCTACTAATAATGTGGCTGAATATGAAGCACTTCTGTTAGGATTGCAGACATCCAGGAACATGATTATACAAAGTCTAAAAGTTCTGGGAGATTCAGAACTGGTGGTTAGACAAGTCAGGAATCAGTGTCAGACCAAACATCCTCGGCTGAGGGCTAATAGGAATGAAGTTTGTGATATGGTTGAGAATTTTTTCTTGGTATTTAATATCCAGTTCATGTCCCGAGAACAGAATAGGATGGTTGATTCCCTTGCTGTGGCTACTAGTACATTTCGTCCACCTCAGAACCCTCTCTTAAGGTATGAAGTTGAGATACGTTATCGACCATCAATCCCAGATAACATCAAGCACTGGCAGGTATTTAAAGATGAAGAACAGATGAAGAGATTCCTGGAAATAGTAGGAGAATTCTCAAATATGGAGATTGATGCTGATGAAGAAGGAGAGTCTGAAGATACTTCAGAAAGAAATTGGGAGAATAAAATGGTAGGTAATAAAGTGTTTCAATTGAAGGGAAAAATTATACCTAGAGGGCCGGTGCCTCTAGAAATATTATTTGACAAGAATGATGTCCCACTGCAGCCAAGAAAAGTGGTAGAAGAAAATCAGGTAGAAGACCTGAATCTTGGTACTGATGCTGACCCCGAAATTGTAAAATTATCTAAGAAGATCCCAGAAGAATGTAAAAATCTATACCACAAGTTATTTCAGTCTTACAAGGATGTGTTTGCATGGTCCTATCAGGACTTGAAAACTTTTGACATCAGTATAATGTAACACAAAATCCCACTAAAGGGAGATGCAAAACCTCATAAGCAGAAGCTCAGATAGATAAATCCCCTGTTGCTTCCTTCTATTGAGAAGGAAATTAAGAAGCTGTTAAAGGCCAAAATAATTGTGCCATTGAGGTACTCTGAATGGGTGGCAAACCTAGTCCCTATCCGAAAGAAGAATGGAGAAATAAGGATGTGTGTGGATTTCCGAAATTTAAACAGAGCATACTTAAAGGATAATTATCCACTACCTAAGATGGATCATATCCTGCAGAAGGTGGTTGGAGCTTCAAGGATGTCAATGATGGATGGATTCTCTGGTTATAACCAGGTGGCT
The DNA here is from genome assembly GCA_034641835.2 of Pinus albicaulis. Lineage (NCBI taxonomy): Eukaryota > Viridiplantae > Streptophyta > Pinopsida > Pinales > Pinaceae > Pinus > Pinus albicaulis. The sequence continues at coordinate 331,005,947 of CM076580.1, forward strand.
GTACTGCCAGAAGATCAAAATAAGACCGCTTTCACCACACCGTGGGGTACATTTATGTATGCCAGGATGCCTTTTGGGTTGATTAATGCAGGGGCCACTTTTCAGAGGGCCATGGACATTGCTTTTGTTGGGGAGCAAGATAAATTTTTGGTAGTCTACCTCGATGATATCTCTGTATTTTCAAAGACAGATACTGAGCACATTGAGCATCTGCATAGAACCTTTGAGAAATGCAGAAGGTATGGTCTCTCTCTAAATCCTCAGAAGTCATTATTTGCATTAGAAGAGGGTAAGCTTTTGGGGCACATTGTGACTAAATATGGGGTGAAGATAGATCCTAAGAGGGTAGAGGTTATAAATGGCATTTCTCTTCCTAGAAATAAGAAGGAGGTGCAGGTGTTCCTAGGGCACATTAATTTCCTGAGAAGGTTTATTCCTAACTATGCTGAAATAGTTAGACATATAACTGACATGCTGAAGAAAGATAATGAAGTTAAGTGGTCCCAGGAATCACGAGAGGCCTTTATCAAAATAAAAAATGCTTTTGCAGAAGCCCCTGTGCTAGCTGGACCAGATTATGCTAAACCTTTCATGATCTTTTCTTTTGCATCACCTCATACAATAGCAGGAGTTTTATTGCAGAAAAATGAGGAAGGGTACGAGCAACCCATTGCCTTCTTCAGTCAGGTGCTCCATGATGCAGAATTAAAATACAACATATTAGAAAAGCAAGCATACGCCCTAGTGAAATCCCTCAAAGCATTCCGCATGTATATATTGCAGTCCCATATCACTGCATGTATGCCTACGGCAGCTGTAAAATATATTCTTATCCAAGGGGATAGTGAAGGAAAAAGGGCGAAGTGGATTGCCAAAATACAGGAATATGAGCTAGACATCCACCCTACCAAGCTGATAAAAGGACAAGGGCTTGCAAAAATGTTATCTGAATCAAACTATCAGGCTATGGGTATAAACTTGTCCATAATAGCAAGTGAGGAATCTGAAGAGAAAGAAGAGTGACAGGGTATTGGGGTAGATACTCCGGAAACACATATAAAGTACCTCACCAGTCAGTGGTACAAAGAGATAGTATAATATCTCCTCACACTCAGCTGCCCTCCAAGCTGTGATAAAGCTAAATACAGAACACTAAGATTGAAATCACAGAAGTACATAGTCGCCAATGGTCGGCTATATTGGCGAGATCCCTCAGGCATTCTACTCCTGTGTCTCACAGAGGATGAGGTAGAGAGTATTATAGCTAAATTTCATGAAGGAATCTGTGGGGGTCATTACAGGTGGAGGGCCACTGCTCACAAAATCCTGAAGGCTGGTTTCTATTGGCCCAAGATTTTCGGAGATGTTTTTGCCCAGGTTAGAGCCTGTGAGAAGTGTCAGAAATTTGCTGAAAGACAAAAGTTGGCACCACTACCCATGATTCCCGTGCACGTGGACGAACCTTTCCGACAATGGGGAATTGATTTTATAGGTGAAATACATCCCCCATCAAGTGGTCAGCATAAGTGGATTTTAACTGTCACTGATTATTTCACAAAATGGGTGGAAGCCATACTTGCAAGGAACGCCACTGATACTATGATAATAAAATTCATGGAAGAAAACATCATATCCAGGTTTGGCTGTCTTGCCAGGATAGTGACTGATAACGCCCAGGCCTTCAAGTCTTCAAATTTTTTGAGTTTCTGTCAACAATATAACATCACACTAGGCCACTCTACGACCTATTATCCACAAGGAAATGGCTTGGCAAAGTCTTCCAATAAAACCCTGGTGAGGGCACTGAAGAAGGCTATAAATGAAAATCAGAAAAATTGGGATTCCCAGTTGAAATTTTCTTTGTGGGCCAATAGAATTACCAGCAAGAGAGCAACTGGGAAATCCCCATATGAATTAGTATATGGGAGGGTATCAGTATTCCCTATACAGTTAGCCCTTCCAGTAGCTCGATTCATGTAGGAAAGTCAAGAAGAGCCTGATGATATGACTAGGAGAATAAATCAGCTGGTGGAATTGGAAGAGACACGAAACCAGGTAAGTCAAAGGCTGACTGAATATCAAGAGAAGACGAAGTACCTTTTTGATCAGCATGCCAAGGATAGGAATTTGCAGATTGGTGATTTAGTGTTCAGGTAGGATATCCAGAGAGCTGAAAAAGGAAAACATGGAAAATTTGACCCACTTTGGTTCGGTCCTTTCAAAATTGTGGAACAAGGAGGTAACAATACTTTCAAGTTGGAAAATTTACAGGGAGACTTGCTTGACGCCCCTGTAAATGGTCAGTTTCTTAAACCCTACTTCCAGTTCTAATTCAGGCAGAGATAGCCTGATGTATTATACTGTATATTAGTTTCTTGTTTTCACCTTTGTTTGAATAATGTCGGTGTCGTGAAGAATTATGAAAAGAAAAGCAAAAGTGCTGAAGAGCAGAGTTCACACAGAAGATCATCAGGTGGTCTGCGAAGTTCTCGACATGCTTAGGGATGAACGTGTCGTCCCCAGATGGAGCCAATGTTGATCATGTCAGCCCCCTGTTAAATTCTGACAAGCAATCTCGCTTAAACCTTTCAAACCCCCTCTTTTTCCCTGAGAAATTCGTTTTCTGCTCATCATTACCTTCTCCCAGCCTCAAAACTGCATAAAAGGGCCAAAATCCCACATTATAATATATTTAAGGCTTAGCACCTTTCGGCCCTAGCCCCTGCACCTTTTTCGCCACATGACCGAAAGTCGAAACCGAGCGCTAGCCATGAAGGCGCTTATCACATATATATATCGGGCGTGTTTATAACCGTCGATTTGTACAGATCTGACGACATTCGCAGGTCTTCATCGCGCCCGTGGCCCACTCCGTTCATCGCCCAAATCGCCTGTTCGTCGTCAGTTTTAACCACAGATCAACATTTCGTAGCTCACCTGCCCTCGTAGTTCCCGCTCCGTGCACTGTACAAAATCGGTGGTTTATATCGCACTGCCTTTCGGAGGCAGGTGATATTTCTCATATCGGAGCGATTTCATACATCGTTTGCCGTGTGTCTCCGTGTATGGCTCAAAAACCGCCCTCCATCGCGTGTTATCGTTCGTACAAAGACCCAGCACGATATCGCTATGAGCCATCCGATCTGGGGCGATCCATCTGACGGTAGTCACTCCACGAAGCTGCGCAGGATTTAGCCGAGGCAACCCGTACCCCTAGCCCGATCACTGTCCATCACCCCCCCCCCCCCCCCCCGACGCTTTTCCAGCTGTCGATCTCCTCTAGAGATCGGACGGTCCAGATTAATTGCTCGTCCACCACGTGTTTTCCCGCCACATCATCATTCCACGCGTTCTTGTCGCGTTTTTCTCCGTCTCTCTTATGCATTTCATTCAAAGGCCCAAGTGTCATGTTTTAGCATTCCGCCAACTTTCACCATGACTATCTTCTACAGTCACGCTGCATTTTCCACCACCCTGCATTGTTCCATCATTTCGCCATGTTCGCATGACCATTTTCATTAACCCCGCCACATCCACCATCCCCATGCATGGTTTTCCTAATGATTTTGTGGGTTTTGCAGGGTTACAGCGGCGGAAAACTGCCATGATCTACAGTCTCTATTACCGTAACTGAGAGCACATCAAAGAACCACTTTTCAGAGGCTGGAATTATGGAGGAAGGCCTGGGAAGGTATGCCGACAAGACTTCCATTAAAGAAGCAGGGTTAAAATCTTTCAAACCCTCCAAAGTCATTCAAAGCACAGGTCGCGCAGATGGAGACATTAATGGAGCAGCAGAGAAATATCAGTGAATGATCGAGGAATTCAACGTTCATCATTGAAGATCTTAAAGCGTAATTCAGGGTTTAGAAGGCAGAGGGTACCATTCGCAGAAAACAATACCTTAAATCTTTCTTTTCAGCACCATTTTCCTGCAGGAAAGGACGGAATGTCCATGTGATTTTACTTCTTTGCCATGTTCCTAAAGAGATTTTTACCCAGTGCATTTATTTCTGAAAGCAGGCAGCAGAGTACAAGAAGCGCTACAGAGTCATCCAGCAGTATGGGCGTGCACGTTTCCGCCATCTTGTTTTAATGAGGCAAATTAAATGTTCGTCACCTACTCCCTTTTCTAGCTTCCTTTTCCTCCTATAAAGCTCCGGAAGAACAAATGATTTAGGGTTCCAGATTTTATTAGAAAATCACGCAGTGAACGAATTTTTGTATGCATTTTGTAAAAGCTCTTATATGAATGTACAGAGCCCGTTGGGTCTCAGTGAGGAGGAGTTCCATCTTTAAAGAGGATTCTGGTCTTAGATTTCTCACAGTGTGTAACTTTCTCTCTTATGTGTTATTTTAATAGATCATTTCATTTCATCCATCTTTCATCATGTTTCTGGAATGCGAGTGGCTCACTAATTTTTGGTATGGATTTATCCTAGTTGATACCCATGCTCGGATTAGTCAAGCACTTTAAATATGGCTCAGGCATGATATTCTGTTTCACTATTCACTCAACCATATTTCTACTATATTATTTTCTTTGAAAGGGTGTTTTTAAAACGCTATTGTCATGAATGGATTCTTAAATTGTTAAGCCCATTACATGGTGATATTGTGTATCTGGATACCAGCTCAATGAACACTAGTATTCTCTTAACCTTTCATACACAACCACACCTTCTGATAATTCATTTCTGTGAGGTATTTCTGAATTGGCCCTCTTTAAAGTAAGTTGTCTCTGAATTTTCTGTTGCTTTTATATAGGATTTTTGCACGTTGCCTCTGCAGTATTCCTTTCCCTATGTCAGTTTCTGAAGGTCTTGCTCAGATTAATATTCCTTGTTTTTAGGAAATAGCATGAGAGCTTTTTGTTGATAACCTTCCCTATTATATCATATGCTTCGTGCTATATATAAGATGTCCTAGGCACTGGTCTTTCACAACTCAAGGCTATCTCTAGGAACGACAACACGTTGCCTCACACAGCATTCACTTCCAAAGACCATTCCACCCACACTCCATCCACATCAACAACAATTTCAGACCCAGTCAAGACAAGAAGCAAGAAAAATGGAGACAATGAGGCAGAGGTTAACTCGAGTACGGCATTGGTACCCGATTTTAACCAACCTCTGGTGGGACAAAGCACTTTTCTGGACCTATTAGTTCACGGGGGATATTTTATTGCAGACACGACGCCCTTGCCCAAGGATTTGAACCCTTTTCAGCAAGAAAATTTGATACTACATCAGGTCCAACAAACCACAAGCATGAACAACTCAGGGAGTCAGTTGTCGCAACAGAACCAACTGACATCGCCACATGAGCACTCAGCCAGATCAATAGCCAGCAGTTAACCCCTCAGATAAAGGCCGCCAAATAATGATATGTCTGGAGCTGAGAGTATGCAGACCTGGGGCACAGAGCAACTGTACAATTTCATCCAGTGTGCAGCACAACAGGCAGAAGGACTACACAACGACCTCCAGTAGAGGTTCGAACAGCAACAACTGCAAATAAATGTGCTTACTAAAGAGCGCAACCAATAAAAAGGAGAGAAGGACAGTTTGCAGGAACAAATAGAGAAGGTGGCGGATATTTTCAAGGATCTCTGGCCGACAGTAATGGCTCAAGATGACAAGACACCGGGAGACATATTGACTTGCACTATAGTCGAACGGTCTATACACGTGAAGATAGCTTGTGAAAATCTCAGCAAGGAAAATCAAGAGCTAAAGGAAGTGCTTGTGACCAGACCAGCATTACCAGATCCTGCTATCATATATGCCGAGAAGGTCACAAAGAAGCAGAAACAAGCAATCAGAATGCAGGAAACCCTGGGGACCATGGTGAAAGAAGCTTACAACCTTCTGAAACATCTACATGAGTGTTCAACCTCGTTAACTATGAAGGCCCAAGCAATCTCCGCACAACTACAGCAGGTTTCATGAGAAATAAAGGAGGCCACAGATCACGTAGGCATAACCCAATTATACAATCAAGCGGAGGCACTGGAGACCACAATCCAGAAGATCAAAGAGCATTTTGTTGCGACAAAGCAGGTCCTCGGGGAACTGAGGTAACCTGTCAAACAAACTATAGAAGCAATACAGCAAATGGCCGCTGAGGCCAAAATCAAAATTAAAGAGGTATTCAACAAATTGCCGACTGCTGCAGGAGAAACTGAAGCTGAGCGAGTTGCCATAGAAATGGACCAGCTCATGAAGGAATGGCAACAGGCCATCAACGACTTTGTTGAACTCAAATCTTCAGCGTTGGCAAAGGTTCCAGAGTTGGGGCCCTTGTTTGGAGAGAGAGAGGAAACGGAGAAGACAAGGTTGGCCACAGAGGCAGATACACCAATGGAGACCGAGGCAGCAGAAAAGGATTGACTCGGGACGAGTCAATAGCATGTGGTCGGGGCTTGTTGGGGCCCTTGTTTTGAAAATGAAACATTTTTTGAGTTGCAGAGAACAGGTGGCGGAGCGCAACCATGGTAGACATAGAGTTGTCACGGTTGCAGAGAACTGTAGAATAAGTGGTGCGGAAGTTGCGGAGAACCAGCACACATTAGGGGAATTTTAAGGTCTAAAATGGGCCTCCTAAGGAAATAATAAAATAATAGCTAAATGAATAAAATATTATTTATGAATTTTCAATTCACTTTTTGCACCACAAGAAATGTAAGCATAGTTAAATTCAATTCAAAAGTTGTACCAAAATAAAATTAATTAAAAAATGGTATTGATGTGACTATAAATAAGAATAAGCATTTCAAGAGAAACTCATTATCATTGAACAGCTAATGCATTTGTCCTTTGTACTTAAATAACTTAAAATAAAATATAAATATAGATTTATAAATTCTTAATTATATTATATGATATTAATTAAAATTTATATTATTTAATTTGTATAATAACATGTAATTAATATACTGTATAAAAATAATATAATATAATAAATTTATAGGGATATGCATTGTTTCTTTCAAGAAATGTGAAATGACAATAATACATTTTTATTCCAAAAGTGTGAAATGACATTTATTATGAGTACTTTACTTTGACTTCAAAAGTACTTAGAGCACTACCATGGCTAACCATGAGTTTTTATCCACCATTGAGAATGTGACAAATTAAAATTTATATTATTTAATTTGTATAATAACATGTAATTAATATATTGTATAAAAATGATATAATATAATATAATATAATAAATTTATAGGGATATGCATTGTTTCTTTCAAGAAATGTGAAATGACAATAATACATTTTTATTCCAAAAGTGTGAAATGACATTTATTATGAGTACTTTACTTTGACTTTAAAAGTACTTAGAGCAATACCATGGCTTACCATGAGTTTTTATCCACCATTAAGAATGTGACAAATAAGTACCTTTAACTCAAGCAATTCCACCTCAACCATTAGGGATGATGTCATCCCCTAAAATGTGATTGGTTCTCATAAAGTGAAATTTGATTGTACATTTACCTTAGGAGGCCCATTGTAGACCTCAAAATTCCCCTATTGAGATCGCAAGGAGCGACAAGGACAGACAGTAGAACTCCCAGTGATCAAGGAGATGCGGCAAACAGCAAAGAAGGAAAAGAGGGAAAACTGACAGTCACGTTGGCAAAGGAAAAAATACGCAATTAGCCATCGTAGACAGGAGGTTAGTCAAGTAGAGGGCTAAGGAAGAGACTCGCAGGAGAGCTCTGTTCTGTTCTGTTTTGTTCTATTCTGATCTGTTCAGTTCTATTATGTTCGGTAATTGTTGTAATTTGTCCCTCTGTAATCAACTCTGAGGAGTAATGTAACTGTCGGGTATAGATAATGCAACATACTTCTACCTGTGTTTGATATTCTGAGTTCCTTGTTAAGCATTTGGTTATGGTGAATGTATTGGCCGCTTTTAAAATTTAATTTTTCATCTTGAATATGCTTCATGAGTGGTATCTTGTGCAAAGTAGTTAGATATGTTTGCAATTCCTATTTCTTTCTGGTTTACTCTATAGCTGGGATTGGTCGATATCTGACTTGTTCCTAACCTTACTAAGGTCACGGCACGCCTCAGGTGAGACTCTCTTCTCTTCGGAGTAGGGTAAAAATTTCGGCGTTGTGATAGACTACTGCGGAAACCTTGTTGGCCTCTCTCCAGAACCTGGGTCTTACTCAGAGACCTTATTTCTTGCCAACAGGTCCCAGAGATGTTGCCTAAAAATATATCAATCCTTGTGAGAGGCCTCACAAGGCAATGGCCATACCTTGTTGCAACAATGAGGGATATTTCCATTATCACCTCAACAATATTCCTCTTTTTCTTTAGTGGAATTGCAACACAAGGGAGGATTCCAAGTGATCACCTAAAAGGTATTCTATGTTAAATGGCTACAGGTGATGTAAATGTATATTAGGTAAATATAATCTTAAATGGACTAAGACACAATTCTTTTCTATAGGATCATTGTATCATATACCAAGCCCTAAAAGAGACATGCATGACTTAGGTTTCAAGATATAGATAAAAAAATGAACTTCTAGGCTTACAAGAACCAAAAAAATGCTTTAAAAATTATGTAATTGACAAAATATTGAGTAAATGAAGTTTTAGCTAGGCTTAAAGTTTTTTTAGGGCACAAATTACTTATGGAGGATGACGTCAACCCTTATAGGGAAAATTTAACCATGTAAAATGTTATATTTTGTGTAAGATGGCTCAACAAGGTTAAAATTAAGCCTCTTAAGCTCCAATGTCCCCAATGGATTTTCCATCTAGTTCCAACTTGGGGACATATGCTCACCATAGAGCACATCATCCATATGCTCAAATGGGGGGTTCATGAGAACACCAACAATCCTCAGGCTTGTTGAATTGTTACCTTCACACTCAAATCAACGTGTTTGCTAGCATATATGGGGTGTCAATTGTCACCCTTGTGTTTATATGATATATAATACCACACTGAAAAGAAAGAAGAAAAAGAAAAAGAAAACGTTACGGAAAATGTAATCTACTCTAGAATGCAACACATCAACATGAGAAATGAGAAAGTAGGGTGCACACACAGAAATGCAATGCAATTGGTTAACTAAAAAATGCACCAGGTTTCATCAAACAAAGTAAGGTGATTACCTTCAACTGAGGAAGGTAGTTCACCATCAAGTTTTGCAATATATAAATACCCAATCCCTACTTTTCCATGGACCCTGAATGGAAGAGGGTTATTGTTGACAATTTCTAAGTCACCAACTTGAAATATTTACCTTGTCTCTAAACCAATCGCTTCTTTTTGTTGTTTTGGAATGTTGGTTTCTTATTACTGTTCCTAGGAGCATTCATGGTTTGTTAGAAATTCCCTGTTGATGATTCAACCTAATTTGGTCTATCAAGAATCTTTGGCTCAAATTTGGTCTTGTCTTTGGCAGTGGGCTTAGGGAAAGGAAATGATTTTATGTCTTTCACATGCTTATGAATGTGTGGATATCTATATAGAATGAATGGTTTTCCATCAATAATGGGTCTGGTAATGTATGATCGATACATTTATAATTCCCCACCTATAGAGGCACACCATTTCCAAGACAGGGGCGTGCCCCAAGCATTTAATACATCAATGAATGCAATATCCATTAGCACTAAAATATCTTTATTAGTATCCAAGGACACTTTAACATCTTTTATCAAGTCATACACATGAATGGACTTTGACTCAAATCCACACACACTCTTATATGGTCTAGTGATTTTCATATCTAATTGATTCATGACTCTTAAAGGAATTACATTTCTAGAGGCACCAGATTCAAGCATACAATTGTATAGAATCAAATTATTTATCACCAAGGACAATAAGAAGGGTGAATACCCTCCATTTATCTGTTCATTATACAAGATTTGGAGGATCATAAGAGGCTCTTCAGACTCATTTTCAAGGTTGAAAATTTTTTTTAATTTCCCTCTTTAGGATTTAGGTTTGGCCAATTCCAGAAGAGGAACTTGTAAATTTATCTTTACCAAAACACTTCCTAAGTCAACTTCCAAGGAAATATTAGGATCAAATTCATTGGGATTTGGGATGTTCATAGGAAGTGGGGGTGACCTAATTCTCTTTTGGGGGACATTATCTTTTTTTTAAGGATGATTAAGTATTTAATTAATTCTACGCACGAAATGAAACAAGAAGCCTAGGAAGTGTTTACATTTAGTACAAAGGTGCCAGATCTTCAGTAGATATCATGAAGGGAGTTTCAAAATTTTCTTCAACTCTACTACTATTTTTATACATTATTCCGAAATTGCTACAGTTGTAGGCTCTACAAAATTGGCTACAAAAAAAAAAACATTTTCAAAATGCAAACATAGATCAACTGGGGAGATCGATAGACCTCTTATTTGATGGTTCGCTTAGGGTGATGCTTGTTGTGCTTCGATCCTCATCAACATTTATCTAGAATTACATGTCAACAAATTGGCAACGAATCCAGTCCATTTCCTCTTCGAGAAGGTTTACTTTTGACTGGATATTTTGTAATTCTTCATTTAGGAACAAGATATGTGTTGTTTGTTGACACATATGTTGCATGAACTTGTTTTTCTCGTCCTCGATTTCTATCGGTGGATGAGGAAAAATATGGAAATGACTCAGACACCCAGAGCCAGAGGAGGGAGCATCCTTGTTCACCATAAAATACGAATCTCAATTTGATTAGATAGAACCCACGTTGAGTCAAGCCCAACTCTTGTGCCAATATAGTGATAGGAAATATAGAATTCACGCACAGTTGAGACCAACTGAGCTCACCTCAGAGAGACAATCCCACAAAGACTGATATGGGGAGGGCCCTTGCAAAATATACAATATACTATGAAATTAGAGACACAAGAGGATAGGGACCTTAGAGAATATACAAGATCGTAGGAGAGAGGAACTTATCTGGATGAAAGAGACCTTGCAGAAGACCAATTTTGGATACTAGAGAGATTTTTATAGACACCCCAGAATGTGAAACTGAAATATAAACAACTACCCCTACAATGAGAACTTATAGATTGTTAACCCTCACAAAACATGATACTCGAGGTGCACTAGAGGGAGGAAAAATTAAGCCCTCAACAAAAATACTATAGAACAGAAAGGGACCTAGGTTGGTTAAAAAGGTGGGGAAGAGTTGACCTTGCTTCCTTCCTCTGATTAGAAGGCTACCATACCTAGAAGAGCACTTAATTTCAATGGAGGCACTGAAGCCATTTCTCCACCATCCAACATATATATTCTTGATATGATCAGTCTGATCTTATCAAACATTCTTTTGCCAATTTGACATAAACGTGTCCTCCATGTAGGAAGCACAAGGCCCTGAACCCTCCCATGCTTCAAGAAATGAGTATACCCACATCGACTTGAATTCAACCTGTCTAAAATCCATAAAAAAGACAGCATAGATGTAGGGAGAGATCTAGATCTAACTGGGATCTTCCCTTTCCACATGAATTACATAAAGGGGCACATGGCCATCCCTCCAACAATTTTCCACCTCACATTGCATGGTGAGCTCTCTACACTAGTTGTGTAACCCATAGTTATTGGAGAGAGAGAAAGAAGAAGTGATTGAGGCAATGAGAGGTGCTTACCTCGCATTATACCCTTTTTTTCATAAAACCTTATTTCTTCAAGCCAAATATGAAGGGAGGATCTTGTATACATGCATAAGATTGTGATGGAATAACTTTCAACCCTAGAAATCCATTGAATTCATACTTCTTTTCTTCAAGCTGGAAATCATGGTTAGCCCGAGACTCTGCATCCTTGTTTTTACCTCGAAGGATATGAAAATAAGTTTTATGGGAGAAGGATTCCAACATGAGGAGAAGGGACAGTTGATTATTCACCGGGAGAGATCCTTTGAGAAGGTGCTAAATGGTGATTAGAGAGTCCCTTATGATTACAATTGAGGAAATATCCAAATCCTTTTCTAAATAGAGGTCGAGGTATAGCCCATACATTTCAACAAGGTTATTCTATTTGAGACCAAGTTCCCCAAGTGTACTTTAATTGTATTCCATCAGGATTTAGTAAAATCCCTCCCCCTCTTATCGCCCCTCGTTTCTTTCTAGAGGCCCCATCAAAGAATAATATCCATTTATTTTTCTTGGTTTTCAATCATCAAATTCATTACCTAGGAGGAAAAACTTCAAATTCACTTTAGCTATAAAATAATCTTGTGCTGACAAGGAAGAGAATCTTTAGGATCAATAAGCAGATCCATCTAATGACTTTCTAGAGTGTCCAAATATGAGTCTTGATCCTTTAATATTTCTCTTTTGAATTCCAAACAAAGAGAGAGGGATTTCATGGAAGTTGTTCTCGGAGTGATGGAGAAATTTTTTAATATGGTGCTATTTATGCATAACCAAATCTTCTAGCAGATATATTTCAGGAGGGAGGTATAGATCCATTTCAAGCAAGGCTTTTCAGCGAAGGACCCCAAGTATTGTTTCTTCCAGTTGTTAATTAAGGCAGAGAGGTCGAGAGGCATTCTTATATGAATGAACATGGGTCCCAAGTCAGAGGCCCATACATGAGAAGAGTAAGGGAAAGATAGAAAAAATTGAGGGATGGATTATTCTTGTTTTTAGTTGAGGGGGGCAACGTGAAGGGACACAAATTCCTCTTTTTTTAATATTTTTAACAGTCATTTTTTTCTTGTGAAGGAGGGTCTAGGAAAATGTATTAACCTTAGGAATGGCATTGTTAACCCATATTTTTTTCCATATGGTTTATTTTTGAGGAATATGATCCGAGAAAATAAATTCTTTGTATCCAACCTTAAATATGTAGACGTGATATTTCCAACCTAGCCTGTCTTCAACATGGAAATTTAATTGGGCACAAATAGACATAATTATTTTAAGAATATCTGAAATACTTGAGAGATTATAAGGGATATGATTAATATGCCAACTAATCCAAGTGACATATTCATTCCATCTAGAAATATTTACTAATATGTACATCCCTGATTGGATAGAAATTGTTGAAGAGGCCTAAGATCTTCAAAGCAATGAAGACGAAGGCAATTCAAGATAGAGTTTGACCAAATATGAATTGATGAGTCATTCCTCAGAGTCTATTTGAGGTGGTTTTTAATTAAACTCGTTGAAGTGACAAATATCTTCCAAGCAGGAGAAAAAAGACATGTCAATGGAGGTATATTACCCTGACCTTCTCATCTTGATTGCATATATTTGTTTGAGAGAGCTTGGACCCACCAAGATTCCTTTTTCTTGCTCATTTTCCAGACAAATTTTTCCCCCATGGCCTAATTCATGAGGGTTGGGTCCGTAATCCCAAAACCTCCATTGTCTCGTGGGGCGCAGATTGTGGCCCAAATTATCAAATGTAATTTTTTGGTAGAAATTCTACTCCCTTCCCAAAGGAAATTCTGAATTGCCTTCACCAAATACTACAATATATATTGTGGATCTAGAAAAGTAGAGAACTGGTACAAAGGGATGGCTGACATAACAAACTTGATGAGAACAATTCGACCATCATGAGTGATCCATTGGCCTTCCCAAGACTCCAACTTGTTTTTTAATCTTGGAAAGGACCATTTTCCATGCCTGAGAAGAGAGATATTTTAAACAGTTAAGAATTCCCAGGTATTTGAAATCTTTCCATCCATCAATGGAGTTGAATCCAAAATTTGCACCAATTTGAAGTGCCTTAACTACCAAAATGTTCCAAGTGAAGATCTGGGACTTTGCTAAATATGTTAGACCCCCAAAAAACGCTAGGAAGTTGTCTAAGACCACTTTAAAAAAAAAATATCTATAGTCACTGAGGAACCTCCAATAAAAATGTCATCGTCTGCAAATTGAGAATGATTGTCGCTTTTAATTAAGGGTGTGAATCTAAGGCCAGGGAGATGACCATTGCTACGTTCAAATTCAAGCTTCTTTATCAAGGAATTAGATATAAAAATGTAAGGGAAGGGGGATAATGGGTACCCTTGGTTCAAGCCTAGGGATGCTTGAAATAATTCATTGACTTTGCTATTTATCAAGGGGGGAATACATGGAGAGCTAATACAAAGAGAGATCCATTGAATAATTTTTTACTAAAACCCAATATGCTCAACCTTTTGAAGATAAAGCTATGTCTGAAACGGTCAAAATAATTGGCCATATCTAGGTTGATGGCCATCCCTTGTCACCTCTCGATCTTCTAGAGAAAATAACTTCTTGAACAGGGATGATATTATCAAAGATTTGTTTTCTTGGAACAAAGCCACCTTGGTTCTCTTATATAGTCGTGGGGAGGAGTAGTTTTAATCTTTCAACAAGTATTTTGGAGATCACTTTATAGGAAACATTACATAGATATATGGGTTGGAATATGTGGAAGGAGGAGGGATTATTTTATTTAGGAACCAGGGCAATAAAATATAAATTTATTCCACCTCCCAAGCAACAATTTCTCAATGAATAATAGATCATTCTGCAAAATTCCTACTTAATAATTTCCCATAAGTGTTGATAAAAATGTCCATAGAAATCTTCTAACCCAAGGGCTTTGTCAAAGTGAAAGGAGAAAAAAATTCTTTATATATCTTCTTTGGTGGGAAGGAGGGATAACTTTCTATTCATTTCTTCTGTGATGGCATGCATTGTATTCTCCAACATATAGAGTTCAGACTCTTCTGAGGGGCGAGGGGGGGGGTATTGTTGAGATAAAAGGTGATTAGAAAATTTCTCCACTACTTTCTTGAATTGTTGGAAATTTCCTATGTTAGTGCCATTCACCTCGATCTCTTGGAGAGTTTTTTTCCTCTCCTTGTTTTTCACTTGTTTATGAAGAGATTTGGTATTTCGATCTCCTCACTGGAGCCACAAGCTTTGAGACTTAAGTCTCCAATATTCCTCTTCATATTTCAATAGTGAATGGTATTTTTCAAATAATATTTTGTCTTACCTCAACATTCCTCTAACATAGGTCCTTCTTCCATGGAGGAGTGTAGGTGGTTGATGGGTTTTTCCATTTCTTGAATAGAATACTAGTTGGTCTGCAAGAGGATTTTTCCTAGGATTTGATGCAATTTTTCAACCTTTTAATCTTAGTTTCCCAAATCCGAATAGGGTTTTAGTGGTTTTAGTCCACCCAGTGGTGCCATGATTGAGCAACCACCTCATGGAAATCGAGGTTTTGGATCCAGATGGGGCTAAATTTGAAAGGGATATGGTTATATTTAATAGGGGAGGAAGGTTCCAATCAAATGAGCCGATGGTCAGATCCATTCCATGAGAGAATGGGGGATTTTATAAGGGTATTTCAATGAAGGAAGTCATGAGAGACAAGGAAATGGTCCAATCTAGCAACTATGTGATTTGGTCCCACTATCTTATTATTCCAGGTGTACTTAAGGCCAACATGTTTAATATACATCAATTTTGTTAGGTCCCTATAATACTTGTATACTCCCCTTATTGTTATTAGTGTTACCCCATATTTATTATTGTACCTATGTATCCCCCATGTTGTTATTTTTGTGCCCTATAGAAGCTCACTATTGTTATTGTTGTGCCCTTACATTATTATTGATATGTAGGCTCTGATTATATTGTGACCCCTTAGACCCCTATATATACCAAGGAGGTCTTATCATTTGTATCATCCAAGTATTTTTAATTTATGTAATGTAAAGGAGGTTTTCCCCTCGAAGAGGATAATTTTTAAGTCATTGATCTATATTTTCTTCTATTTTATGATATAGTTGCATAATGTTTGGTATTAGAGCTTTGGATTATAGGGTTTCGCTTCTTCAAATGAGTCATCTTGTAATTTATGATATAATTATTTTTCTACAAGGCTTCAGAAGCTGAAATTTCAACCATGTAGAGACGAAAATTTGGTGAACTGTGTGTACAAATTTCAGATCTTGGTTCGATATATTTTCAGAGACATGATCTGAGGAAATTAGGGTTTTTTCAGGATCCAAAATTTAATCCCAAGTAGGTGACCTAGGGAAAATAATCATAACTTTATCTCCAAGCATCAGATTTGAATTTTGTAAAAAGTAACTGAAATTGCACAGCCTGTGGTTTTTCTTGTATCATTTTTAGAGCCGAAGGTCAAAACAATATTTTCATGTGGAACTCTGTACAATTTCGCTCTACTAAACCAGTTGATAATCAGAACATCGTGGGAGATTGGGCATAACTATCCTTGAAAAATAAAATCTTGGTATGACTTATGGGGTTGGAAATAAGACTCAGAGGGCTACCACGGGATGAAATTTTAGACCTTGGAGAGAGGAAATTATAGAGATACAACAGTTTCAATAGCGAGCTCCTAAAAAGAAAGAAAATTGTGTGCATTTTTTTAATTTTGCATAACTTTTGTTTGAAAAATAATTTGAAGTGATTCAAAGGGTGTATTGAAGCATATATATCAGTATTTGGTTCTACAATTCCTCCCACACAAAATAATTCTACACCCATTAAGCCTTCATAATTCTCTATTATGATGCATGAAGACTCAATAGGAATAAATGCAAGACGATATATCAAAGTTACAGGACCAGATGCAACAAATTTCGCTCTCAAAAAAAGAAACCAAAGATATCATGGATGGATTAAAAGGGGACATGGATGGCTTAAAAGGAGACATGGATGGTATAAAAGGAAACATGGAGGTTTTTAAAATAGACATGGATGTGATGAATGTCAATTTGGAAGGGTTGGAAAAGTTGTTTCAAGAAAGGATTCCCGGTGGTGACAAGGTAATCCATGAAAACCATGATGAGGAAAAAAGGAATATGAATTATGATTTTAGAGACTCCAATTTGGGTTTTAAGAACCGCCACATTCCAAATATAGATATCAAGAAGTTTTATGGCAACGATCCAGTAACATGGATACTACAAGATGTGCAACCCTCATAAAGTGTATGTATTGCATCTTTATATTTAAAACCCAATCAATTTGTATGGTATAGAAGACTTTGTTCGTGTAAACCACTTTTCACCTTGTCAATTTTTACGGAGGAAATGATAAAACATTATAAATATACAAATAGAAACATGTTCTTTAGCTAATTGATAAATCTCAAACAAAGGGGTTTAATGGCGGATCACATTAAAGACTTCCAAAAATTGAATATTAGGGTAATTGATATTCCAGAGGAGCATAATATTGATGTCTTCATATGGAATTTAAAAGACAACACCCAACATGAGGTTCGCCTTTGGGAACCTAATTCATTGGAGAAGGCGTTCAAAGTGGTAAGAAAAGTTGAAAGAAAAATTATGGAAACAAGGAATTCTACCACTCACAACTATAAAGATCGAAGTGTTGGTGCTCCTAGCCTTCCACAACCTACAAGATTGAAACTAAAAACATTGGAGGAAAAAATATCAAAAGGGTTTTGTTATAGTTATGATAGAAAATACACTAAAGGTCATAAGTCTGATGAGAAGAAATTATTCTACATATATTGTGAAGAGGAGGGAAAAAATATCAAAAGGGATTTGTTATAGTTGTGATAGAAATTACGCTAAAGTTCATAAGTGTGCTGAGAAGAAATTATTATACGTATGAACCATACATTTGCACTGAAGTTGACTGAGTTAGGGTTATTTGTCCCTCTCTCCCATTCCCTCTTGGTCACCTAATCTATGGTATCTATTGAAACACTAGTATTATTTACTGATATAACACACACACTCTTGTGCCAAATCGATCATGCCACTTTCACCCTATTCCTCCTTATAATTCAACTTGGGCCCCACAATCACTCTTAATGGTTGAGATTAAATCATAAATTAAATTTAGGAATTTTTAATTTTTCCTAACTCCAAATTTAGGTAATAGTTAATTAAATTAATAATTTTTCTAAGTGGTTGTCTTGTGGGTCCCTCTATATCCCTAGCACTTAGGCAAGAAGAACCCTTACTTCTCTAATCCAATCAACACTTAGTAATCAAAACAAGGTGGAAAAGCTAGCGAGATGCAAGTGCAAAGTTAAGGAATTCTAAAAGGGTTAAAATGTATGTGTGTGTGAGAGAGAGAATTTGAGTGACCTTGTTTAGTGTAAACTATAAACAGAGGAACTAAGTCACCTAACATGGGGACATGAGACATGCAGGATACACAAATATGAGAGTCTGACACAGGACACGAAGACCCCCCAGAACATGACACATAGGACACAAGTAATATATAATACACAAATTCTCATGATGATACAAATTCAATCATACATGTACATTATAACATTATGCATACAAACATGATTCATCAACGATAAAAGTTTACAACTATCACTTAATACTACATCAATGACAAATACGATAAATCGACATTAGAAAAACACAAGAAATTAACCATAAGTTGCAGTTTTCTCATCAAGTCATCAAAATCAAAATGTATTTCGTAGGCACTGGGTCCTAAGGACTCGTGACCAGGAATGTCAATGAAAAATAGAAAATACAAAACAAGGTAGACACTAGAACCCATAACCATAAAACAGGAAGGAATAATTTCATAGGTTGTTGCCAGCATGCTATAGGCTATGCATATAGCTCATCAACATCAAACTTAACATCATTACCACAAATAATCTCTTTTACATCCTCCTCCTTTGTATCCAATTTCATCTATGTATTTTTTGGTGTGGAGGATGACACCTTAAGAGTCTCGCCATCATCCAAAGAAATCCTATCTCCTTTGTCTATCACTCCCACAGTCCCACAACACCCAAACAGTAAATGCAAATGGAAAAATGCAACCCAATTTCAGCGTACATGTGTCCAAAACTTGTGATTCTCTCTGAGCACTAATAGAACACCTTCCTAACATGAATCCCAAACTTCATACACTCACTAATAGCGAATCAGAAACATGCCATCAAAGAATCGTTTCTGACGCGTTGGATTCGTGACAGGTTGGGAAGGAGGGATGAATCTAGTGACTTAGGAGAGGACTTGTGAAGTTCATAGATATGTGCAATATATGGACATGAGACTTCAAATTCCTTGTGTTTACTTATGGTCTCATTTATAGGAAAATACCTCTGAAACATAAAGAATTAGCAACCTATCCATGTATATTGTAAAAATACACCTACTAGGTAAACATTAATTGTGTTGTTTATGAGTTATTTGGGGTGCTAAAATGTGAAAAGGTCCAACTAAGCGATCAAAAGGTGATCCAAGTTGGTAAGGGGCCCAACCATGTACTCCCATATAATCGAAAACGTTAACACGGACTTGGTAAAATGGTTTCTCATCATAAAACTAATCATGCCAACCAATTTTGGTTGGGTTGGAGTGCTTAGCACCCCCACATGGATAGAGTTGTAGGCAACTTTTATGTCTTCGTGAAAATCATAAAAATGAATGTCTAAATAATGGATTGTTGGTAACTTATTAATGAGTGAAATAATAAGAGATTGGTTGACTGAGGTTTCTAGGGACCTCTTGTAAGGTAAACACACACAAAGAGAAAGATAAACGTGAGTGTCTATTACCATTAATATGATGTGTATTTATAATACAATGGTGTGACTCTTGGATTCCACATTCCAAGGTCACATGGACTCCTTTTGTCCATTCGGCTTCCACACCTACCCATAGAGGATTAGGTGTCCAACATTCCCCCCCTTAATCTGAAGGGGTATGTGTGATTCCAAGAAGAGAGTTGTAATACAAAACTGCAAAGTATGCATGGCATCACTTAGGTTGAATGAGCTCTCTGAAATGTTGGCATAAAGAGGTGGTTTAAGGATGACCACCAACACTGGAACACTTAGTATAGTTACCAGAACTCTTCCAAATCTAGCAAGAAGCTGAGGTCTTCTGCTAGAGGAAGTGTCCCTCATATTTGAAGAGGGATACCTTCAACCTAGAAGAAGGGAGGTATACAACCTGCAATGGTTAAGCATGTCCACGAACCAAAGGCATACTCATGGGAATTTGTGTCTCTGGCTACAACTCTGAATCTGGAATCACAAGTTGTGGCTCAGGCTCGCTTGAACTGCTATGTCTCTGGCTACAACTCTGAATCTGGAATGAGAGATTGTGGCTCAAGCTCGCTTGAACTGTTTTGTCTCTGGCTACAACTCTGAATATAGAATGAGAGATTGTGGCTCAGGCTTGCTTGATGTGGCTTTGAAGCTTGTAGATGACCACCATTTTCCCCCCTGTCAGGTACAAGGTGAGATTATTGCGAAAACTCAACTACAAGATTATTCAATATTCTAGAACAAGTTCTAACATATGACTTAAAAATATTCTTGGCCGTTGATGCCTATTTCCAAGAAGCAATCCATCTAAGATGAATCTTTGTTCTTGCAGGAGGCTTTTTTCTGAATCATCTGTGTAAAGAATGGGTGTGCCGACCACAGTGCTTGCATGGGTGAAGATCAAAACAATGATCTTTCATATGGCCAACTCAATCATTGTGTTGACATTTTTCAATTTGTTGTTGTTGCTTTGGAAGAGGAGCAAGATCTAGAACAACTGAATGTGAATTGTCATGAAGAAATCCAACACTCTGAAATTGAATGGGCTTGGAGTAGTCTGGAATATGAAAGGACAACTCCTTGTAATATCCAAGACCTATTATGTGCTTGTTATGGACAAGCTCTTCCCAAGGTCTGATGATGGGCTTGGGAAGTGCAGGCTGGATGCTTGCTTCTGTATGCAAATCTGCTCTTGTACAATGAACATGATGGGATTCAACCTCAATGTTACTGAATTGACCATTTGCTCGTTGTTGATGGGTGTCATGATGCTTATGTTGTTGTAACTCATCTTGTTGAAGCTGAGACTCAAGCTACAAAAAATCTATCTTTTCTTGTGCATTATGTAAGTAGCTCTGGATGTCAAAAAGAGTGTCTTTACTGATTTTGACTGTACCATCAGTAGTGGATACGATTAGGGTTCTCAATAACTCTAATATTCTTTCAAGTTTAGCCATTTTTTTTAACAACTAGCAAATAAAGAGTGTGAGCTTCAATTCTATCACTATATACCAACTTCTTCTACAAACAATATGAAGCCTTGATGGTAGGATTTGGAGCAACGATTAGGATAAAATTTCAACATATATCAATATATACTTTCAAAATATATCAGTATATATATTTAAGGCCCACAAAAATTCAATGCATATATATGCTCATTTAAAAACATTGTTTTCAAGAACCATACGCACTTATGCAGTAGTCATTAGCAAGGATTCAATAGCAAGGAATCAATGCATACAATCAATTTCCCATTACCAAGAAGAAATGTTTGTATCCCTTTCCAGTTCAATGCATATGAGTAACATTTACCATCATCCAGCGTTCACAATGCACAATAAAATCTCAGGCTTCAAGCAATGGGCTTCAGCGCATTTGACATGTCGACCCTCTTCCCATTGCGTAGTGGTAGCCGCTCCCTTCCAAATGTTATGCCAATTGAAAATAAAGCTGAAGTGTTGGGACTGTATGTTAGAGGATCAACAGAAGACTTGTTTGGAGAGGGTGGAGAGGAGGAGTCATCTAATGCAGTGAACATATATATATCGTAGTTATGTTGTGGAGAGGGGACAACACTAGCATCGATTTAATCAACTCTGAGTAACATATGGTATTCACAACACCATCACTTTCCCCCCTGTGGAGTGATGTCGATACCAGATGCCGCAATATTGATGGCGGTGGTAATGTAAACTAGTGGGTCTAGCGAGGTGTCTAGTAACAGGTTGCGATCTCAACACTGCATTGAGCTCCTTTCGAATGTTTTCTCCATCTATATTTGGCCATGTTGATGTTAAGAAGGCAGCTTCTTGTTCATAAACAATTGACAATACGGATATTTTTCATGTCAATGTAGAAAAATCGATAGAATAGAATGCTCAAGAAATTTCCACATAGGTCTCTCAAAGAGCTCGAAACCCGATTATTCAAGGCTGGCCTAGATTAAATTAGTGGGTAGACTCCATGCATTTGACAGCAAAGCATAGCACCAACTTCAATATAGAATAAAAAACACGAAGAGCAAGGAGGGTCGGTGTTATAAGGACAAAATCAACTTTACAAGGTAGATAGCTCAGACGCTATGGTATGGATCAGACGGTGGTATGGTATGGTGGACTACAACACGTAGGAGAATAGTGGAGTGGTGGATGGGAGATAGGTGAGGAGTGGACAGGCATCACAGGAGACAACGCTTCTTGTGATTTTTAAGTTGAGATTGGAGCCAAATTTTGAACACAAAGATTCATATTTGAAAACTATTCTTTCCATGTTCCATTTCCAATAACCACTTCAATACCAGCGCATATAGTTTGAATGTGATGTGAAGTTATGGAGAAAGGCATGGAGGTGAGGCTTAAGGCACGGAGGTGAGGGTAGCATGCAATGGGAGGAGCGAGGGGCCGAGAGGTCGACTGTTAGCGGAGGCTGAGGGGTTTGGCCCAAGTAGAGAGGGCGTAGGGAATGCCACAAGGAGTCAATGTATGGAGGATTCGAGGCGTTGTGAGGGGAGGATACCAGGCAAGTGGTATGGGTTTCAAGACTGATACCATGGGTTCCCTACACTTCCCGGGTGGTATACCTCTTTCTTACTCTACTTCACTACATCCCAAACAGTCAATACACAACAGCGCAGAGAATGGGAGGTAACGTCACAACAAGTATTTCCAAAACGCACAACAAAGGACTCACGATATACAAAATGCGTTTTCAGTTTCAGATTTTCCAGGCAAGGAAGGTAGAGTAGTGCCCAGAATGGCAGAGTGAGTTAATCGCACATGGAAGACAGAATGATAGGCTAGTGCATAGAGACCAGCTAAAATTTCGCTGATTGGAGCAGGGCCAATAGTCTTCTGCTCTGATACCATGTAAGATAAACACTCACAAAAATGAAAGATAAATGTGATTGTCTATTACCATTAATATGATGTATATTTATAATAAAGTGGTGTGACACTTGGATTCCACATTCCAAGGTCACTTGGACTCCTTTTTTCCATTTGGCTTCCACACCTACCCATAGAGGATTAGGTGTCCAACACCTCTAAACTAACATAAATTTAAAAATAAAAAAAATAAAAAAACAAACTATGCATTAAGGTTTCATATTTTCTCCTATATCTACCTAAAATATTTCTAGTACTTGAGGAAAGGATGCTTGGAAACAATTCGAGTTGGATCTAAGAATATCAAAGTATGAGAATGCTAATTGTAAATGTAGTTGTGAGCTTGCAACCATGCAAGGATAAATACTTCACATCACAAGGGAAGACCTTTAATATCACCTATAATATAGCCAACCTCACCTTTTCCCATTTTAGGCAAGGAGGTGGGAGACATATTCCGGCTAAAGGAGAAACTTGAGGATGACTCTACGTCTTTCTATCTTTTTAGAAATATTTTCCCCATTTTCCATCTAAGGCATTTACGGACTTGGGATAGGAATAAGGCCATTTAATATATCCAAGATTTGGTTTGATTCAACAACTTTTATGTGGTCCCATAAGTTTTTTTATTCTTGTGGCTTTAAATTTGTGCCAATCTATGGTATGCACATAAGTCTTGTGGTGACAAAAATATACTCTATTATCTTTTGAAGGTTTCTCTTTGCTTCTTAGGGTTGTTTTTGGCTATATGGACAAGCATGACTTGCATCCTACACTATTTCTTTGGATGTGCACACAAAGGATGGAGAGTCCACACTTCAATAACATGAGGGGCCAATAGGTTTTTGAGGTAGACCATGTTGGATGTCCTCTTGTGGTTGTGTAAGGACATGAATGTAAGTTGTGGTTGTGATTAATAATAAGATTGGGACATGTAGTACACTATCTAATGAGGCTTATTAAGGAGTGAGAACTTGTTCCATATACTAGACTAGTTGAGACAAGTTTGTGGAAGGAATTGGTGTATGCATGACACTCAATATACCTAAAGGGGCCAATCTAGAATGAAGTTGAGAAAATATTGGTGTGTTCTTAAATAAAACAAGTTTGGTTTGCAGAAAGAAGCTAATAAGCGTGTATAAAGGTGTAATAGATTGATCTATCAAAAATAAGAGGAACAAGGACTTCACTATGTGATCCTATAAAAGAAAAGGGAATATTAAAACCCAATGTAACATTTGCATATGCAATCAATGATGAGTTATCCATAGGAATACAGGAGACAAATGTGTTGAGTACCATCAAGGTGATGGTATTAGGGCACCACATGAAAATGGCTACCATGGGAAAAGTAACAAAAGACACATGCACCCTTGTCATGCGTGTTGAAAAATGTAGAAAGAAATTCTCAAATTCATTTTTCCTTGATTAAATTGAGAAAAATCGAATTTCCAAATCAACAAACAACTTGGATGTAGTTAACTTATGTGACATGGCTTGTGTCGCCCAATTTATTCAGTAAATTAAATTTGGAGGAGTTAGAGTTCAGTTAAGCATGTGTGATTGCTAATTTTTAGCAATCAAGGTGAGTTATCTAAGGTTGCTTTCAGGTAAACTAGTTCTAATTGTTGAAGGAACTAGTGGAAGGTTAGTTAAGCAGTGGGACTTCAGTGAAACTCGGTGATCATCCAGTTAACTGATAAATCAGCCCAAAATAGCTAGTGCATGCAGAGAATTCGAGTTCCTCGGGCTTGGTGGAGATTCCAAGGCAGTGTAACATTAGTTGTGGACTAGTCTTGAGTGTACAGGTGTTACATGCAGTTAAATGATCAGCCTATGTTAGGTCCCTATAATACTAGTGTATCCCCTTATTGTTATTTTTAGTGTAGCCCCTTTATTTTTATTGTTGTGAAAATGTAGTCCCCATATTTTTATTATTTTTCCCCATAGAATCTGACTATTTTTATTGTTGTGACCTTACATTATTATTGTTATGTTGGCTCTGATTATATTGTGACCCCTTAGACTCCTATATATAGAAAGGAGGCATTTTCATTTGAATCATCCAAGAATTGTTCATTTATATAATGTAAAGGAGGTTTCCACCTCAAAGAGGATAATTTTTAAGTCGTTGATCTATATTTTCTTCTATTTTGTGAGTTGGTTGCATAACATTTGGTTTCAGAGCTTTGGACTTCTTCACACACGCCATCTTGGAATTTTCTCTATAATTTTTTTTCTACAAAGCTTCGGAAGTTAAAATTGAAACCACGTGGATTCAAAATAATGGTGAACCTCGTATATGAATTTCAGATCTTGGTTCTCTATATTTTCAAAGATATGATATGAGGAAGTTAGGGTTTTGTAGGCTCCGTAATTTCATCTCAAACAGGTGACCGAGGGAAAATCGTCATAACTTTCGTTTCATTCATCGGATTTGAATTCTATAAAAAGTGGTTGAAATGCATGGGATATAGTTTTTCCTGTATCAATTTCAGAGCCGGATGTTTAAATAGTGACACGTGGCATCCCCTACAACTTCGCTCTATTGAACCACTACATAATCAAGTCATCGTGGGAGATTTGGCAGAACTTTAGGTTGAAGAATCCAAATTTGGTCTGACTTGTGGAATTGGAAATAAGACTTAGAGGACTACAATAGGACTGAACTTCAGACCTTGGAGATCTGAAATTAAATATATACAACCATTTCAAGATCAAGCTCCTAAAATAAAGAAAAAGGTGTGTATTTTTTTTTTAATGAATAACTTTTGTTTGAAAAATTGGTTTGAAGTGATTCCAAAATAATATTGAAGCATATATATTAGTATTAGGATCTAAAATGCCTCCAATCAAAAACAATTCCACACCCAATAATCTCTCAGAAATCTCTACTAGGACGCATGAAAAGGAAGAATTGCAGCATGATATAACAAAATTATGGGACCAAGTGAAAAAAAAATTCTCTCACAAGGAGAAACCAAAGATGAACTAAAAGGGGACATGGATGGCTTAAAAGAAGACATGGAAGGTTTGAAGGATGGCATGGAAGCTAATATGGATTGTTTGAATGCAGACATAGAAGGTTTGAAGGAAGGTTTGACAAAGTTGTTGCAAGAAAGGCTTCATGGTGGTGACAAGGTAACCCATGAAAATCATGAGGAGGATAAACAAAATATAAATTATGATTTTAGAGACTCTAATGTTGGATTTAAGAACCGCCACATTCCAAAGATTGATATGAGGAAATTTGATGGAAAGGATTTGGTAACATGGATACTATAGATGGAGCAATATATTGATCTCCATAATGTGCAACAGACACAAAAGGTACACATTGCAACTTTATATTTAGAACCCAATCAGTTTGTATGGTATCGATGGCTTTTTTCTTGTAAAACAATTGTCACTTGGTCAATTTTTACGGAGGAAATGATAGCACATTATGAGGATACAAAGAGCAACACCTTGTTTAGCCAATTGATAAATCTTAAACAAAAGGGTTCAATGGCGGAGCACATTAAGAAATTCCAAATATTGAATATCAGGGTAAATGATATTCCAGAGGAGAATAGGTAGTACCCATAATTTTATTCATTGTAAGATAGCCAAGGAATTGAATTGCTTCCTATATCCAGCACCAGAGTGTCAAGTGATGGTTGCAAATGAAGGAACTATAAATTTCTCTGGAAAGTGCCATAATATCAAGTTATCCATGGGAGAATATGTATTGAATAGTCCAGTGCTTTCCATTCCAATGGGTGGTGTTGATTTTGTACTAGGAGTCAAATGGTTACAATATTTGGGTACGATAGCTTTTAATTTTCAAGAATTTTTCTTGAAATTATTTTGGGAAAGAAAGGAAGTTGAATTAAGGGGTATCGTAGGGAAACCAGGAAATATAATCAGCTCTAATGGCATGACAATTCTTCTAAAGAAATAACAACGGGGTGTAATTTCACAATTATGCTCACTAGAGGTTCAAACATCGAAATCATCTATTTCTCCAGATCTCCAAAAAGTCTTGGACAATTATTCCAAGGTATTTGAGACTACAAAATTCCTCCCACCTATTTTTTATCATGATCATGCTATTTATTTGATTCTAGAAGTGTTCCTCCAAACATTAGGCCTTAGAGATATCCCTATGCCCAAAAGAGTGAAATTGAGTGTATGGTTGCAGAAATGCTAAAGGTCGGTATAATTCAACCTAGTCAAAGTTCTTTCTCTGCTCCAGTAGTATTGGTTCAAAATAAGGATGGATCATGGCGCATGTGTATGGATTATAGGGAGCTCAACAAGCTCACTATTAAAGATAAATATATCATTCCTGTTAGTGATGAATTATTGGATGAGTTACATGGAGAAATTTACTTCACCAAGTTGGATCTTTGTTTGAGATATCATCAAATAAGAATGAAGACTAAAGGCATTCTGAAAACAACATTTAGAAATCATGAGGGTCATTATAAATTTGTGGTCTACCTTTTGGCCTTACCAATGCACCTTCTACATTTCAAGGTTTTATGAATTTCGTTTCCAAACCCTTCCTTAGAAAAATTGTGTTAGTATTTTTTGATGATATACTAATCTACAACAAGTATTGGAAGGATCATGTTCAACATGTTGACAGGGTTCTCAAACTATTGGAGGAGAAACAATTATATGCAAAAACCTCCAAATGTTTCTTTGGAGTACAAGAGGTGGAATATTTGGGTCATATTGTATCTCATGAGGGTGTTAAGGTAGACACTAACAAAATTAAATCCATTAAGGAATGGAAAATCCCCACAACCATAAAGCATCTGCGAGGATTTCTTGGGTTGACAGGGTATTATCGCAATTTTGTTAAGAATTATGGAAGAATAGCAACACCTCTAACAACATTATTGAATAAAGATGCATTTTCTTGGACTCCAGAAGTAACTAAGGCCTTTGAACATCTTAAAGAGGCAATGTGCCAAGCATCGGTCTTAGCTACGCCAGAATTCACAAAAAAAATTATTGTGGAATGTGATGCCTCGGGAAATGGAATTTGTGTCGTTTTAATGCAAGAACAAAGACTCGTTGCTTTTCAAATCGTCCAATCAAAGGAAATTATTTACACAAACCTATTTATGAGAAGGAAATGTTGGCAATATTACATGCACTTAAGCAATGTCGATCATACCTAATGGGAAGATACTTCAAGGTAAAAATGGATCATGATACTCTTAAATACTTTTTAAAACAAATATTATCTTCAGAAGAGCGGCAAAAATGGCTCACAAAGATGTTGGTTTATGACTTTGAAATCATCTACAAAAAAGGAAGCAAAATGTTGTTGCAGATGCACTCTCAAGAAAGGATGAGGATATGGAAGCATTGTTTTGTGTCATTTCTATTATCCATCCAGATTGGATAACCAAAGCAAGGGATGAATGGAAGAATGACGAACAAGTGTGGACACTCATTCAAAATTTGCAGCAAGATCTGAGTACATCTGATACATTTAGCTATAAAAATGATTCATTTTGGTACATAGATTGCTTATACCTTTGTAAGAATTCCCAACTCAAACAAAATATTAGACTTCTCGAATTGCACACCTCTCCCTTAGAAGGGCACTCAGGATTTTTAAAAACTTACCACAGAGTTAAGAAGGAATTTTTTTGGGATGGCCTTAAATATGATATTCAAAAGTTTGTGGCAGAATGTTTGGTTTTCCAACAAAATAAAGTTGAGACAATTAATACCTCGGGTTTGTTACAACCCTTATCCATTCCAAGTCAATGTTGGAAAGAGGTTTCAATGGATTTTATCACAGGTTTACCCAAGTCCGAAGATCAAGGTGGTAGATGATAGACTTACCAAGTATTCTCACTTTTGTGCATTATCTCATCCATTTAAAGTCAGTAAATTTGCTACTGAATTTATGGAAGCAATTCAAAATCTACATTGAAACCCAAAGATTATTGTAAGCGACAGATATCCCATTTTCACTGGAATTTTTTGGACGGAATTATTTTTTTATCTGGGTACTCAATTAGCTCATAGCTCATCTTATCATCCTCAATCTGATGGGAAAACTGAGATAGTGAACAAATTTTTGGAAGGATATATTTGTTGCTTTGTATCTGATAAACAGGTACAATGGGTCAAGTGTTTACCTATGGTTGAATGGTGGTGTAACACTTCCTTCCATAATACAGCAAAAATGACCCCATTTATGTCACTTTATGGATATTATCCACCGTCTGTCACATCATCTTTAGAAGAAAATTAAAAGGTTCAAGAAGTGGAAGATCACATCGAGCATCAACAACAATTTCTTCAACTATTAAATGATAACCTCAATTTGGCACAGAATTGAATAAAAAAACAGGCAAATCAACATCACAGCGAAATAATTGTTGATGTAGGCGACTGAGTATTTTTACGGCTACAACCATACAAACAAAATCCCCTCAAGTAAGTTAAGAAGGATAATAAATTATCACCAAAGTATTATAGTCCTTATAAGGTGTTTCAAAAGATTGGTACTATGGCATTCAAATTGGAGCTTCATGCATCTTCCCGAATGCACCTAGTTTTCCATGTTTCATGCTTAAAGAAGGTTATAGAT
Source organism: Pinus albicaulis (assembly GCA_034641835.2). Classification (NCBI taxonomy): domain Eukaryota; kingdom Viridiplantae; phylum Streptophyta; class Pinopsida; order Pinales; family Pinaceae; genus Pinus; species Pinus albicaulis. Next base: position 331,035,471 of record CM076580.1, read on the forward strand.
GACAAGCTCTTAGTTCAAACAATATTGTCATAACTTGACGAGGAAGGAAAAATCATATTGGAACCTGAAGCAGTCACAGAAAAAAGAACTCAATAGCTACGAAATTGATCAATTTCAGAGTATCTCATAAGTGGAAGAACTTACCCGCTGAATATTCCACATACGAGGATGAGAATTTTATACAGAAACATCCAAAACTACTCAAGCATTGAGGACAACACTTTTTTCAAGGAGAGGGGCATGTTAGGTCCCTATAATACAAATGTATTCCCTTATTCTTATTGTTAGTGTAGCCTCCTTATTGTTATCGTTGTGCCCATGTAGTCCCCATATTGTTATTATTGTACCTCATAGAAGTCCACTATTGTTATTATTGTGTCCTTACATTATTATTTTTATGTCGGCTCTGATTATATTGTGACCCCTTAGACTCCTATATATAAAAAGGAGGTTTTGTCATTTGAATCATCCAAGAATTGTTCATTTATGTAATGTAAAGGAGTTTTCCCCCTCGAAGAGGATAATTTTTAAGTCCTTGATCTATCTTTCCTTCTATTTTGTGAGTTGGTTGCATAACATCCTAAGTAATTGCACAATCAATTTGAGGAATTTCCTAAATAATAGGGGTCTATTTTCTCAAGGAACGGCACAAGGAAATAGGAGGTCAAGCAAAGGAAATTTTTGACTAAGTATGCGTCAGAGTTTCTCAGTGAACAGAGAGATACGTAGGTTGTGCTCAGTTAAGTAAATCAATTGCAATGCATCTTTATTCATCAGATTAATGCAAGCAGACATTGGGGTTTTTAGAAAATTTCTTTCCCTAGGAAAAATATTATTTGCATGTGTGTGATTTCGTATTACATGTCTAGAAATTTTGTTTTAATTTGTGAATTAATGTCCAAATAGCAGTAGATTAGATTTGATTCTTGTGATTTTGATTAAAATTTCATGAGAAGTTGCAAATCTACATCATAATTTCTACATGGTATCATAGCAGGATTCATATTAGAGCAGAAATTTTGAAGTTGATTCTAAGAAGGTTCGAATTTGAAGTTAAGTGCAGTAGGATCTCTTTAGAGATGAGAATATGGCCTTCAATGGACTAATGCTAGAGTATGACTGGGAGATCTAAACATCCATACATATAGATTGATCTAGTCTTCTTTTTTAATTAATCAATAATATTCCAGATAACATAAGCCTAAACAAAAATTAGATGCTTACAACAATTTAAATGTCTACTTTTTATTTTATGTTAAAGCTATACTATAATTTTAGGACAATGGAAATTATACCTGAAGAGATATTCAGCTCCAATCGTTGAGAATATGATACACCTTTGATCCCTTAACCAACTCATTTGAACCATCTGTTTTTCCACCTAACCATATCCAGGGAGAACTCCTCCCCCTAAAACCCCCGAGTTGTAAAAGCTCACAAACAGTACCAAAATATAGAAATAGAGAGAAAGCCAAGGCAAGTTGAGGAAGATAAGTTTCAATTCCTCCAAATACCACTCATGGTCAGCTGCACCATGTATAGCTACTTAGTAATTTAGTTTAGGGATTTCAAAATCATTTCAAAAGAAATTGGCTACTCTCCAAGTCCCTCCCTCTCATATTTTTTTTTCCAGATCTCTCCAACTCTTGGTATCACCATGCACACCCCCCGCCCCACTAAGTGAGAATACATTAGACACATATATAGGAAGAGCTAAAAATTCTTGTCATAAAAGAGGATTAATATGCATGCTTTGTATTCCATTTAGAGTGTAACTCATGCCATTAAGGAGGTGTGCATGCCTTATTTAAGGAGAGTGTAACATATGCATTAAAGAGAGTGTAAGAGGAATATTTTATGAAATGTCTTTAATGAGTGTAAGAGGAATATGCCATTATTTTACGAGTGCATAAAAGAGAGTGTAATGTATTATTAAAAGAGAGAGAGAGAGTTACATAGAGCCATGAGAATCATCAAGGAGAGAGGTGTGAAGTGATTGAGGAGATATAATTCCATTTTAATAATAATATCATAGTCTCATTAAATATAATAATCATATTAATAATATTAATAATATTAATAATATTGAGGATTAAGTCGAGATTGAACTATTACGATTGATTAATCATAAGTTAAGTGATTTTCCTTCAATTATACTTGTTTACCCATTGATTGGAGGTGATTTACTATTTTGGAACGTCATACTTGAAATGGTAGACATGACTTTCTATTTTTAGAAAGCCACTCCAAAATTGTTAGGAATGAGATTTTGTTAAGGAAATTCATTTGTGAGTTGTCGATCAGTGGTATTTTTCTTCCGAATAATAGGGATTCTGCACCCCTATTGTATGCATCTTCGTGCTTTAATTGATTGAGGACTTCGCGCCCTGGTCTACTCTAAAGATCCAGGATTCCACACCTTGATCTTTCTAAATATTTAGGACTCTATGCCCCAAAAATTTCATTATAGATTCAAGACTCCACGTCTTTATATTTCATGGATTTGGGACTCCGTGCCTTAATCCTTTTATTATATATCCAATACTCCACGTCTTTATATTTCATGGATTTAGGACTTCACGCCCTAATTTTCATGGCTTCTCATCTACTCTGCTTTGAAACTCCGTGTTTCACCTTAAGGTACTGATTTTGAGCTCATACCCATCTGATGGTTCATTGGTTAGGTCTTCTTCCAAGACCTGCACACATCACAATCTCATAGATCAAATAAATCAAATGAATTTCATAATTAAATTATTCACATTTTACCAAAGATTGTGCATGACTTCCATAGTCATTTTTGTTTTGGAGAAATGATTTTCGCAGTCATTTATAACTTGAGCATCCTTGTTGGCAATGACCAAGTCCCCTGCCACATCATGCTTAGTACGATATTACACACATATAATCATACAAATCATGTATCATCCATAAATCGTAATTAATCATATGTTCCACATAACCATGATCATCCATGGATCTGTGTCTCAATCTTGAATCACCATTCATGTCATATACCTATGTCCAAAATAGGATACCAAAAGATAAAATGTCGCTAATATGCTCTTAACCAAAATCAATTCTTATACATGCAACCATAGATATTATCATAAGCACACAAAAACCAAGTGACCCAAACCAGGTCATAGCATATAAGCATGTACATAAGTCTGTCATACATAATATTATATCATTATATCAAAATCTCCATCTCTAAGTGTCATCAAAGCTATCTCACCAAGAAGTGACACTACATACTTCCCCTCTTGGGCTAAACTTGGCCCAAGTTTTTCCTACAATTGTAAGATACGTAGTTCTTTTATATTCTCATATTAATAAGTTGTTAACCTTATGTAAATGTATTTCATATATTTTTTTTTCTTCATGTCAATCCATGGTTTAATGTTTTCTAAATTGGAAGCAACTCCATGAAAACTAAACATACCATTCTTAATCAAGTAGAAAATATATCAATGCCATATTAGACATGTTTTGACCAAAGATTTCTATATCAAAACCAACCATACAATTTATAGTACCATATAAAAATACTATTGTATGTAATTGATATGATATCTACTTAATTTATCTATAATAATTTGATATTCTACATGTTTTTCTTTTTCATAGTCTATATGAATCCTACAGGTGTCATCTTCTCGGTTCTGTAGTATGTTGAGCTTGCCAAGCTATAAATAGAACACAAATTGGTTGTATACACAACAATGATGGTCCATCCCATATCAAAATCAAATTGGCATACAATAAGCATAAAATAATCCACATACAATTGTTAGTGAAATTACGCAACAAAACATGATGTTATATATAAAACCCACTCTTACGCAACAAAACATGATGTTATATATAAAACACACTATTAAATCCCACTTGATTTATGTCTTCTCAATCCAATTTTCCTCTTTTCTTTCCATAAGAAATCCTTGCAATCGAAATATTTAGGATCTATCTTTAGTTTTTACTAAACGTTTACAATTTGAGGTTCAAGGCACCATTTTTTTTTATTTGTTTTTTTTTTAACTAACAAGCTAAGGTTAAATACAATCCTCATTGTTCATTTTGTGTTCTAAATATAAGTGATATAACTGGTAAAATTAACAATTGAAAAGAAATATTGATTCACCCCCTTCTCAGTATTTCCAACACTCCTCCCCTTGAAACCCTCGAGCTGTAAAAGCTCATAAACAGTACCAAAATATAGCAGTAGAGAGAAATCCAAGGCAAGTTGAGGAAGATAAGTTTCAATTCCTCCAAAGACCACTCATGGTCACTTGCACCATGTATAGCTACTTAGAAATTTAGTTTATGGATTTCAAATTCATTTCAAAAGAAATAGGCTACTATCCAAGTCCCTCCCTCTCCTATTTTTGTTTTCAAATCTCTCCAACTCTTGGTATCACCATGCAAATCCCCCCCCCCCCCCCCAACCCCCAAGTGCGAATACATGAGAAACATATATAGGAAGAGCTAAAAATTCTTGTCATAAAAGAGGATTAATATTGATTCTTTGTATTCCATTTAGAGGAGTGTAACTCATGCCATTAAGGAGAGGTGTGCATGCCTTAATAAGGAGAGTGTAACATATGCATTAAAGAGAGTGTAAGAGGAATTTTTTATGACATGTCTTTAATGAGTGTAAAAGGAATATGCCATGAGTGCATAAAAGAGAGTGTAATGTATTATTAAAAGAGAGAGAGAGAGAGTTACATAAAGCCATGAGAATCATCAAGGAGAGAGGTGTGAAGTGATTGAGAAGATATAATTCCCTTTTAATAATAATATCATAGTCTCATAAAATATAATAATATTATTAATAATATTAATAATATTGAGGATTAAGTTGAGATTGAACTATTATGATTGATTAATCATAAGTTAAGTGATTTTCCTTCAAGTATACTTGTTTACCCATTCATTGGAGGTGATTTACTATTTTTGGAACGTCATACTTGAAATGGTAGACATGACTTTTTATTTTTAGAAAGTCACTCCAAAATTGTTAGGAATGAGATTTTATTAAGGAAATTCCTCTGTGAGCTGCCCATGAGTGGTATTTTTCTTCTGGATAATAGGGATTTTGCACCCCTATTGTATGCATCTCCGTGCCTTAGTAGATTGAGGACTCTGCGCCTTGATCTACTCTAAAGATCCAAGATTCCACACCTTGATCTTTTTAAATATTCAGGTCTCTGCGCCCCAAACATTTCATTATAGATTCAAGACTACATGTCTTTATATTTCATGGATTTATGACTCCACGCCTTAATCCTTTTATTATATATCCAAGACTCCACGTTTTTATATTTCATGGATTTAGGACTTCGCGCCCTAATTTTCATGGCTTCTCATCTACTCTACTTTGAAAATTCGTGTTTCACCTTAAGGTACCGATTGTGAGCTCATACCCATCTGATGGTTCGTTGGTAAGGTCTTCTTCCAAGACCTGCACACATCACAATCTCATGGATCAAATAAATCAAATGAATTTCATAATTAACTTATTCACATTTTACCAAAGATTGTGCATGACTTCCACAGTCATTTTGGTTTTGGAGAAATTACTTCCGCAGTCATTTATAACTTGAGAATCCTTGTTTTCAATGACCAAGTCTCGTGCCACATCATGCTTAATACAAGATTGCACACATATAATCATACAAATCTTGTATCATCCATAAATCATAATTAATCATATGTTCCACATAACCATGATCATCCATGGATCTGTGTCTCAATCCTGAATCACCATTCATGTCATACACCTATGTCCAAAATAGAATACCAAAAGAGAAAACATCGCTAATATGATCTTAACCAAAGTCAATTATTATACACGCAACCATAGATATTATCATAAGCACACAACAACCAAGTGACCCAAACCAGATCATAGCATATAAGCATGTACATAAGTCTTTCGTACATAATATTATATCATTATATCAAAATTTCCATCTCTAAGTGTCATCAAAGCTATCTCACCAAGAAGGGACACTACATACTCCCCCTCTTGGGCTAAACTTGGCCCGAAGTTTTTCCTATGGTCATAAGATACTTAGTTCTTTTATATTCTCATATCAATAAGTTGTTAACCTTATGTATATGTATTTGATATATTTTTTTTTCTTCATGAAAATCCATAGTTCAATGTTTTCTAAATTGGAAGCAACTCCATGAAAACTAAACATACCATTCTTAATCAAGTAGAAAATATATCAATGCCATATTAGACATGTTTTGACCAAAGATTTCTATATCAAAACCAACCATACAATTTATAGTACCATATAAAAATACTATTGTATGTAATTGATATTCTATCTACTTAATTTATCTATAATAATTTGATATTCTACAAGTTTTTCTTTCTCATAGTCTATATGAATCCTACATGTGTCATCTGCTTGGTTCTGTAGTATGTTGAGCTTTCCAAGCTATAAATAGAACACATATTGGTTGTATACACAACAATGATGGTCCATCCCATATCACAATCAAATTGGCATACAATAAGCATAAAATAATCCACATACAATTGTCAGTGAAATTACGCAACAAAACATGATGTTATATATAAAACCCACTCTTACGCAACAAAACATGATGTTATATATAAAACACACTATTACATCCCACTTGATTTATGTCTTCTCAATCCAATTTTCCTCTTTTCATTCCATAAGACATCCTTGCAATCGAAATATTTAGGGTCTATCTTTAGTTTTTACTAAATGTTTACAATTTGAGGTTCAAGGCACCATTTTTTATTTTTTATTTTAACTAACAAGCTAAGGTTAAATATAGTCCTCATTGACCCACTTATGTATTATAAATCATTCCTTTAGTTTGCATAATCTTCATTATTATTCACTTCTCTAACTTGATAATCAATTATGAATGACTATGTTAGAAGATCTTCATTCTGAAAGTAGATTAATCATATCTTTTTGAAAGTGGCTTCTAATCAAGAACAACTCCCACAATTATGCAAATATGGTATCTATATTATTTAATCTACCTTGATAACTCTAAGTCAATTTGTTTTCCAACTATGAAATCACTCATGATTTCTATTCAGTAATTAATCAATCCATTTGATTTCATGTCTTATTCCTTACTATTAATATGTACACAACAAGCTATGAAAACCATACATTTCCCAAAATGTGATGAATCTTGTTAAATTTAAATAATATTTAGAATATCACAAGGGAATTTCTAGCCTAAAGTTAAACCCCCTTTTTTTTTCTTTTTTTCTTTTTAAGGAGAATCACCACCCTCTCAAATTATTACAACATTTTGTGGGACTAATAAATACTCATAAAACTATACATCCCAACACATTATTCCTAAATCCAACAAACTCTTCCACTCCACATACAATACAATCATCTTAGGCTTCTAAATCATGCAAGAATTCCAATTCATCAAAATGTGATCTCACTCCCCTTCAATTTCTCCCTCAAAAATATCACAAGCACATATTCTTGTAAAACAAGAACTCAACTAAGCTTTTCATCAATCACATGCTTTTTTTCTTTAAGTTCAAATAAAGCAAGTTCTCACCACATAAAACATTTACCTTCTAAACATGTTATTCTCTTAACAATTTATAAACAATTTGAATTTTGACGTGATCGCCTAACTAACAATAGTTTAGAGCAATACATGAGTTCAATCCTCATAATTTCTCTAATTTGTTTGGCTAAATAGAATGCAAACAATATTCAACTAATAAAATCATTAAAGAGACTATTATGGCTTTCCTAGACCTAATTTGTCTTAATCCAATAGAAAAGTTATTTTATCAACTTATCACAATAATCTTTTTCTACATTTGAGGAATTTTAAAGTCATTTAATTCTACCTAAATTCAACACATACAAAAGGATTACAATACTAGATGATAGATATCTAGTTCACACTTGACTCCATATATCAAAATCAATTATTCCAAACATTCTAAACCACCTAATTGTGTTCAGTATACCAAACTTAGTATCTTCATTTGTAATAAACATAAAATAATAGATTTAAATCTCAAGAAAATTCGTGTTACAAATCTCTATCCATTTAAATTTAATTGCACGTAATCACTCCTTAATCATGAATATGAGATTCCATCAAAATATTATAACCAGAAGAATTACTTAGCTCATAGATATATTTTAGTATGGATTCCACACCCATACCTTACCTCATTACATATCTCATAAATATATACTAGTATGGATTCCACACCCATACATTTTCTCATAGATATATGCTAGTATAGTTTCCACACCCATACATTAGATCATAGATATATTTTAACACATGTAATTAATGCACATACATTACTCTTGAATCTACATTCACATTTAGAAGTGGCATCCTTCAAGGTGGCTTTTTGTTAAGTTTCCATTAGTGTAGGTACGAAAAGACACAAAATTAACATGATGAACTCAATCATCACGTTAATTGAATCTCAACCTTCTACTTGCTACTCATTCCCAAAGCATACACACTAAGGTCATCATTCTATAGTCCATATTAAGCTAATATTTTTCTTGGTAGATATGATTTCAGCTAGTAAAGATGGCTACTAAGCCCATATCAAATTGAAAATAATGCATTAATCATATATGCAGCCATGCATGCACTCCACCTATCTTACTCATCGATTGACAATAAATTTTTTCACATACTTAGGTTTAACCCCAACCTTCTCAAGCACATTTTTTTCTAGCATGTCTTTAAGCATTTTAACATATTGCTAATAATATGTCTTAACAAAAATATAAATGAATATAAGAAAGCATTTTTTTCTTTCTTTCATGGGATTCTAAATTACATAATAATAATAATATCCTCTATGCAACCAATATGCTTCCAAGTCAAGATATACAACAACTCAACATGCATGCAAAATCAACATTCGTAAATCATCAACCTACAAGTAAGCATGTTGGCCCATTAGGCCCTAGTGTTGTAACTGGCTCTTATACCATATGTAAGGTCCCACCTTACCCACCATCAAAAATAGAGAGAAGTAGAGGTCACATTAATCACTAATACTCATTTGCACAAAATCCTAAAGAATTAGTGACTGTAAAATTGTTTCCAACAACAATTCCTTTTTTATGAAAGATTTAGACAATACGAGAAAGAAATGTCTTATTCTCTATTCATACTTCAGCAAATTATTAAATTCATTTTCACATTCATACCAAAAACTTGCAGACATACGAAGCTACACCCATTAAATAGTTTATTTATAATTTATAGTAACATAAAAACAACACTAACTAAGACTTTTATACTAACAATTTATATGCACAAAAGCTACAGACATTCAAGACTTTTGACAAACACTTTGCAGACATGCACTCTACACTCATTGAGCCCTTATGACAAACACTTTGCAAACATGCAATTAAAATTCATTGAGGCATTTTTTCAAACACTTGGCAACAATGAATTTAAGATTATTCTTCAACATAGTTATCTCATAAAATTCAGAAATTGAAACTTTAAATGTCGACATCTTAAAACAGGGACTAAATAATCTTAGTCTTTCATCAAAGACTCAACAACATGCGCACATAACTCATAGCAGCAATCTGCAAAATCGCCTAGATTTCCGATCTGGGTTCGGAAAGTATTTTTTTGGAATCAAATTATGGGTTACATGTTCATTACGCATGGATACCCCCCGATCTTGGGCTGAATCGAATTAAAACCGCCCAGGAATGCGATTCTTGAAAACAAAAAACAAAAAATTATAGCCTTAATGTTTCATTTATGAATTTTGTTAAACATATGGAATGAAAACTTACAACTACGGCTCTACATGAGAAAAAACAACCCAGAGTTATGCTACTAAGATATGCTCATTGAATTCACACATTTCTAAATCCACCATATGAGTTCTTGAAACATTTTACCACCCACAAGCTAATTCATTTGGCATGATTTGATAAGATTTTTGCACCAATTGCTACAATTTGACAAACACATGGCAGCCCTTAATGCTGCAGCTATTAAGGCTTTCTATCAAAATTATGATAGTACTATTACAACAACTTGAATAGCAAAAAATTGAATTATTGATAAGAATATGAAACATAAGTCATAACTGAAATTGATCTCCAACTTACCTCAAGCATTTGATCTTCCAAACCATATTTTAGTTGCCATTATTTTTGCATTGTCTTTTAAGGGTTGATTCTGTAATTCCTCCAAGTATATTTTAGGCACATGTCCATTTTCTTACTTCTGATGTAAGCTGCAAGTTAGCACTTATTCATGCATAAATAAATTGATAACTTTACTCATTCACGGATTTTTTCAAACACTTTGCAAACTATCCTAAAACAATTTATAAAACATGCATCTAATACTTGAAACAAAACCATAAATCGTGAAATACTTACCCATGTCCTTTGGAATTTATTTATTGTGATTACTTTCAACAATATTTGGCTTTCCTTTCTCAAATGCTACAATACCAAGAATAGTACCATAAACTACACCAATAATAACTCCAATATTGAGATCTAAACATCCATACATATAGATTTATCTAATATTTGTTTTTAATTAATCAATAACATTCCGGATAACATAAGCCTAAACCAAAATTAGATGCTTACAACAATTTAAATGTCTACTTTTTATTTTATGCTAAAGCTATACTATAATTTTAGGACAATGGAAATTATACCTAAAGAGATATTCAGCTCCAATCATTGAGAATATGATCCACCTTTGATCCCTTAACCAACTCATTTGAACCATCCGGTTTTCCACCCAACCATATCCAGGGAGAACTCCTCCCCCTGAAACCCCCGAGCTTTAAAAGCTCACAAACAGTACCAAAATATAGCAGTAGAGAGAAATCCAAGGCAAGTTGAGGAAGATAAGTTTCAATTCCTCCAAATACCACTCATGGTCAGCTACACCATATGTAGCTACGTAGTGATTTAGTTTATGGATTTCAAATTAATTTCAAAATAAATTGGTTATTCTCCAAGTCCCTCCCTCTCATATTTTTTTTTTTCAAAACTCTCCAACTCTTAGAATCACCATGCACAGCCCCGCCCTCCCGCCCTTCCCCCCCAAGTGAGAATACATGAGACACATATATAGGAAGAGCTAAAAATTCTTGTCATAAAAGAGGATTAATATGCATTCTTTGTTTTCCATTTAGAGGAGTGTAACTCGTGCCATTAAGGAGAGGTGTGCATGCCTTATTTAAGGAGAGTGTAAAATATGCATTAAAGAGAGTGTAAAAGGAATCTTTATGACATGTGTTTAATGAGTGTAAGAGGAATATGTCATTATTTGATGAGTGCATAAAAGAGAGTGTAATGTATTATTAAAAGAGAGAGAGAGATACATAGAGCCATGAGAATCATCAAGGAGAGAGGTGTGAAGTGATTGAGGAGATATAATTCCCTTTTAATAATAATATCATAGTCTCATAAAATATAATAATAATATTAATAATATTAATAATATTGAGGATTAAGTTGAGATTGAACTATTACGATTGATTAATCATAAGTTAAGTGATTTTCCTTCAAGTATACTTGTTTACCCATTGATTGGAGGTGATTTACTATTTTTGGAACGTCATACTTGAAATGGTAGACATGACTTTCTATTTTTAGAAAGTCACTCCAAAATTATTAGGAATGAGATTTTATTAAGGAAATTCATCTGTGAGTTGCCCATGAGTGGTATTTTTCTTTCGGATAATAGGGATTTCGCACCGCTATTGTATGCATCTTTGTGCCTTAGTAGATTGAGGACTCCACGCCCTGATTTACTCTAAAGATCCAAGATTCCACACCTTGATTTTTTAAATATTCAGGACTCCGCGCCCCAAACATTTCATTATAGATTCAAGACTCCATGTCTTTATATTTCATGTCTTTATGACTCCGCGCCTTAATCCTTTTATTATATATCCAAGACTCCACGTCTTTATATTTCATGGATTTAGGACTCCGCGCCCTAATTTTCATGGCTTCTCATCTACTCTGCTTTGAAACTCTATGTTTCACCTTAAGGTACTGATTGTGAGCTCATACCCATCTGATAGTTCGTTGGTAAGGTCTTCTTCCAAGACCTGCGCACATCACAATCTCATAGATCAAATAAATCAAATGAATTTCATAATTAACTTATTCACATTTTACCAAATATTGTGCATGACTTCCACAGTCATTTTGGTTTTGGAGAAATGACTTCCGCAGTCATTTATAACTTGAGCATCTTTTTTGGCAATGACCAAGTCCCCTGCCACATCATGCTTAGAACAAGATTGCACACATATAATCTTACAAATCATGTATCGTCCATAAATCATAATTAATCATATGTTCCACATAACCATGATCATCCATGGATCTGTGTCTCAATCCTAAATCACCATTCATGCCATACACCTATGTCCAAAATAGGATACCAAAAGAGAAAAACGTCACTAATATGCTCTTAACCAAAATCAATTCTTATACACGCAACCATCGATATTATCATAAGCACACAACAACCAAGTGACCCAAACCAGGTCATAGCATATAAGCATGTACATAAGTCTGCCATACATAATATTATATCATTATATCAAAATCGCCATCTCTAAGTGTCATCAAAGCTATCTCACCAAGAAGGGACACTATAGTGGCGGGGGTTTGGGAGGCTAGCCCCCCCCCACTCCATACGACCCTACGACATAACCATGGTGCTACGCAAACCTTAATCCTCAGCGATTAGTCTGCATTCACATGTGGATTGTTATAGACCGTTTGTGTGACGGTTATCACTACGGGTAGTGGAACCGTAACTTCGTGGTTCCAATCCTTAAATGGCGGACAATCCAACAGTTTCGGAGTGGAGTTGGCATGTGACCACTCTCGCATTCACAATAAATGTTATACTTAACCGCCCGCAATTTGTGGAGCTCGCCCCTATATTTATCGGTCATTACTAAACTGTCGGACTTAAATGGAGTTCCTCCACATTTAGTGGAGCTTTTTAAGGGATATTGAGTAGTTTACTGTTTTAGCCATAACTCCTTGGATATTCGACCAATTTTGATGAATGAATAGTCAATTTTTGGTATTCTCGACATTTGGAACACATTGGTAGATGTTTTAGAGCCATCATAGGTCATCTTGTGCAAGTTTAGATTTAGGAGAGATCAAGGAGCCACTAGGGCCACTAGGGTGTTTTCAGTGTTTTGAGCATCCATTCTCTGTTTTCTACAAATGAATAGTCATTACTAACTAATTCAATCATTATAAAGCTGGTTTTACATAGAGAACAGAAATTTGAGGCTTTTATTCACATGTCATTACCATTTTTGAGCAATAATATATGAGGGGCATGCCATTGGGAGTTGGACCAACAGATGTAGCCCAGGAGGGGTGAACTGCTTCATCAAATTTGATGAGTATTGTTACATGTAATGTTTAATTCTCTATTATTTACTGTTGTACAGTGTTATACAAGCAAATTACATGCTTTAACCTCACACAGAAATCTGTTTAACTAAGATAAAACCATTTGTTTCACCTGTAAACTTTAGTAAACTTTATGCACACAATTTAATTATTGTTTTGGATACTTAGCACAACAAAAATAATACATTCCATTCAGATCAAGTTGGTATCAGAGCTCAGGTTGAGCTAGATTATTTTCTCTGTTTAATCCTTTGTGCAAATAATTTGTTTAAAAGTTTGCATAACGACTCTTGCAAGTTGTGCAGAGCCATCTTGGGGCAGCATTTGTTGTAATTTTTAATGCTTACTAGGCTGAAGCTTAAGAGAGGAGATGGTCAATTGGTGAAAGCTCAAAGCAATCCTCAGCCAAGGAGGGAAAGAGTGACATTATCTCCCCCTTCAATTTCGCCTCAAAGAGAAGAAGAAGAAGCCATAAGCATGACTTCAGGAGAAGGAGAAATCTATGAAGAATTTGATCCCAAGGAAGAAGAAAGAGTGTTCAGAAAACAATTTCTTAACTTAACTGAAATGGTGAGTCCTTTATCAAGAAAGGAATGAAAGACTAGAAGGAGAAGGATCCAAACTTCATAAGGAAGGAGAAGGATCGTCAGGAGGCGATAATGATGAAGATAAATCCAAGAAGGGTAATGGAGGAAATGGAGGCAGTGGAAAGTCGTCGTCATCACCCTCATCTTCATCTTCATCTTCATCAACCTCTACTTCATCTTCAGTACATCATCCATACAAGTCAAAGAACACTGGTAAAAATCCTTTTCTAAAACTTGATGTTAAGTTTGAATTGCCAAAGTTTGATGGTGAAGTTAATCCAGAAAAGCTAGATAATTGCATTAATAAATTAGAGGTCTATTTTAGAATTCAAAATTTTCATGATGACGAAACCAAAATCCAATTATCTCCATTGAGAATGGAAGGTGCAGCTCTTGTTTGGTGGGAAGCCAAGAAAAAGGAGGAGATCAAGATATATGGTAAGATTATTTTATCATGGATTGATTTCATTTCTACAATAAAACAACATTTTTATCCATTAGCTCACATGCAAAAAGCCATAATGGATTGGAAAAATTTTAAACAATTGAAAGGACAAAATGTTCAAGTGTATACTCAAGAATTCATAAGAAGAGATCTTTTACTAGGAATAGATTTGGATAGCCCAGACACTTTAATCAAGTATATAGGAGGTTTACATACTTACCTAAGGCATACCATTCTCATGTTTAACCCTACAAGCCTAGATGAGATTTGTGTTCAAGCCACACATTTAGAGGCAAGGGGAAAACAAAACTTAGATGGGAATGAGGAAAGTGAGTTTAAAGGAAAATGGAAGAAAAAGAGAAATGAAAATACTAGAAAAGAGAAGGGAAAATTATTTTGCAAACACTATTCTAAAACAAGCCATGATGAGGACCATTGTTGGAAACTTCATCCATAGTTAAAACCAGAAATTTTTAAAGTCGAAGATAAAGCCAAGGAGAAAGGCAAGACAGTTGCAATATCTGAACAAGACCTAGGGTCAGAATCAGGAGATGAAACAAAAATCAAAGCTAATGGACTAAAGAAATTGAAGGGAAAAGAGAATGAAACTAAACCCAGTTCTAGTATTTCTAACTGTCACATAGAAGCTCCAAGTGAAGAGAAGAGAATTGAATTGTTTTATGTGAGGGTCATTTCCAAACATAACAAGGCCGACACACTTTGACAGTGGGTCGCAAGCGAACCTTATTTCTGAAGACTTAGTCAAGAAACTTAATCTTGAGACCATTCCACATCTGAAACCATATACTCTTGGTTGGATTTGTAAGGATGCAAATTTACAGGTTTCAAAGAAGTTCATGTTGCGCTTTGCAATAACAGCTCATTTTATTGACACGGTTGAATTAGATGTTGTTCCGCTTGATATAACAGGTATGGTGTTGGCCATTCCTTACTTTTATGACAGGAAATCTATCTTCCGTCGCCATGAGAACAAGTACCATTTATTCAAAGATGGCAAGGAGTACATTGTGAGAGCTCATCGCAAAAAACTAGACTCTTCCTTAGTGAATGAAGGGCAGATGAAGAGGCTCGTCAATGCAAGTCAAAACTTGACATTGATGATGATTAAGCAAAGGGAAGTTTTACATAATCCTTTTCATGTAAATGCTGATATAAATAATGATTTGTTTCAGTTTGAAAGCAGGTTTTATTTGAAAGAAGATGACAAGCAGTTGCAACAATCGTCTTTGGTGTCGAACAGTGCTGAAAACAAAGTGTCAGTGAAAGAAGTTGCAAAGGTCTAAGAGAGGGAAAATCAACTTGAAAAAGAAGGCATAAGGTTCAGCAATGATCATTTTTGGTTTCATAAAGGCATGGAACAATGGCGAGGAAGCTTGGTCAGGAATCGACACAAGTTCAAAGCAAATTCAGAATAAAATCGCCATAAGGACAAGATGCAAGGTGAAAGTAATTTTTAGTTTCCTTTGATTATAGACCAATGTAGAAACAGTGTGTTTACTGCAAAGTTAAGTTGTTGTTCTGCAAGTTTCGAAAATGTGCAGCATGACAAGATCAAAGTCAGCAACGGTTGGTCAATGGAATCAAGGAAAAATTTGTCGTTTCATGAAAATCTCCAATTACTGAAATCAGGGAAATTTCAGTGGATTAATATTGGAAGAGTGGGGACACAATCTCCTCATCTTCATGTTCAGTATTCCAGAGAGCTTTTGGGGTCCAAAAGCTTCCCTGTGGGGAGGTGTCATCAGGAGATCATGTCCATTGTTCAAAAATGAAAGTGATCAAAATTATTTGCAACCTGAGCGACCAGAAAGGTCTCGTCGCTTCAATTCTGGTGCCATGAACGGTTCGCAAAATGGAGGTTGTATGCAGAAGTTATGAAGGTTTGAAAGGCCCAGTAAACTCCAAAAAAATGACTTTGACCAAGTTTGACTTAACAATTTGAAAAATTAAAAAGAGAATATTCCAGGGAATATTCCTAGAATATTCCTCAAAATATTCCCCAAAATATTCCGTAAGGGCGAATAGTAGAAGGACAAGTGGAAATGTATGATTAGCTGATGGGTTGACTTGTTGAAATTCGAGCCAATCAAAGGCTACCATGTGGCAAGCCCGGAGGCCACCACGTGGGCCAGAGGTCGTGGTATAAAATTTTATGGAGGCCACGGGAGCGACCACCTAACCTCCCATGCACCAAGTCCATGTTCTACCAACCCGCCTGCATCGTATTCCTTACCATATAACGGATGCCACGTATATTTATCGTTTTATAGTTTTCGTGGCAGGGGTTTGGGAGGCCAGCCCCCCCCCACTCCATACGACCCTACGACATAACCACGGCGCTATGAAAACCTTGATCCTCGGCGCTTAGTCAGCGTTCACATGCGGATTGTTATAGAAAGTTTGTGTGATGGTTATCGCTGCGGGTAGTGGAATCGTAACTTCGAGGTTCCAATCTTTAAACGGTGGACAATCCAACGGTTTCGGAACGGAGTTGGCATGTGACCACTCCTGCATTCACAATAAATGCTATACTTAAATGCCCGCCATTTATGGTGCGCGCCCCAATATTTAGCGGTCATTGCGAAACTGTCGGACTTAACTGGAGTTCCTCCACATTTAGTGGAGTTTTTTAAGGGATATTGGGCAGTTTACTGTTTTGGCTATAACTCCTTGGATATTCGACCAATTTTGATGAATGAATAGGCAAATTTTGGTGTTATCGACATTCTGAACACATTGGCAGATGTTTCAAAGCCATCAAAGGTCATCTTGTGTAGGTTTAGCTTCAGGAGAGATCAAGGAGCCACTAGGGCCACTAGGGTGTTTTCAGTGTTTTGAGCATCCATTCTCTGTTTTCTACAAATGAATAGTCATTCCTAGCTAATTCAAGAATTATGAAGATGTTTATACAGAGATAACAACCATTTGAGGCTTTTATTCACATGTACTTACCATTTTTTAGCAATAAGATATGAGGGACATGCCATTGGGAGCTGGACCAGCAGATGTAGCCCAGGAGGGGTGAACTGCTTCATCAAATTTGCTGAGTATTGTTACATGTGATGTTTAATTATCTATTATTTATTTTTGTATAGTGTTATACAAGTAATTTACATGCTTTAACCTCACACAGAAATCTGTTTAACTAAGATAAAACCATTTGTTTCACCTGAAAACTTCAGTAAACCTTATGCACCTGTTTGGATACTTAGCACAGCAAAACTAATACATTCCATTCAGATCAAGTTGGTGTCAGAGCTCAGGTTGAGAATTAGGTTGAGCTGGATTGTTTTCTCTGTTTCATCCTTTGTGCAAAGAATTTGTTTAAAAGTTTGTGTAACGACTCTTGCAAGTTGTGCAGAGCCATCTTGGGGCAGCATTTGTTGTAAGTTTTAATGCTTACTAGGTTGAAGCTTAAGAAAGGAGAAGGTGTATTGGTGAAAGCTCAAAGCAATCCTCAACCAAGGAGGGTAAGAGTTTCATTATCTCCACCTTCAATTTCGCCTCAAAGAGAAGCAAAAGAAGCCATAAGCATGACTTCAATAGAAGGAGAAATCCATGAAGAAGTTGATCCCAAGGAAGAAGAAAGAGTGTTCAGAAAATCATTTCTTGACTTAACTGAAATGGTGAGAGTACTTTATCAAGAAAGGAATGAAAGACTAGAAGGAGAATCCAAACTTCACAAGGAAGGAGAAGGATCGTTAGGAGGCCATAATGATGAAGATAAATCCAAGAAGGGTAATGGAGTAAATGGAGACAGTGGAAAGTCGCCATCATCACCCTCATCTTCATCTTCATCAACCTCTACTTCATCTTCAGTACATCAGCCATACAAGTCGAAGAACATTGGTAAAAATCCTTTTTCTAAAACTTGATGTTAAGTTTGAATTGCCAAAGTTTGATGGTGAAGTTAATGCAAAAAAGCTAGATAATTGCATTAGGCAATTAGAGGTCTATTTTATAATTCAAAATTTTCATGATGACGAAACCAAAATCCAATTAGCTTCATTGAGAATGGAAGGTGCAGCTCTTGTTTGGTGGGAAGCCAAGAAAAAGGAGGAGATCAAGAAATATGGTAAGAATATTTTATCATGGATTGATTTCATTTTTGCAATAAAACAACAGTTTTATCCATTACCTCACATGCAGAAAACCATAATGGACTGGAAAAATTTTAAACAATTGAAAGGCCAAAATCTTCAAGTGTATACTCAAGAATTCAGAAGAAGAGATATTTTACTAGTAATAGATTTGCATAGCCAACACACTTTACTCAAGTATATAGGAGGTTTACATACTTACCTAAGGCATACCATTCTCATGTTTAACCCTACAAGCCTAGATGAGGTTTGTGTTCAAGCCACACATTTAGAGGCAAGGGGAAAACAAAACTTAGATGGGAATGAGGAAAGTGAGTTTAAAGGCAAATGGAAGAAAAAGAGAAATGCAAATACTAGAAAAGAGAAGGGAAAATTATTTTGCAAACATTGTTCTAAAACCAGCCATGATGAGGACCATTGTTGGAAACTTCATCCAGAGTTGAAACCAGAAAGTTTTAAAGCCAAGGAGAAAGGCAAGAGAGTTGCAATAGCTGAACAAAACCTAGGGTCAGAATCAGGAGATGAAACAAAAATCAAAGCGATGGAGCTAAATAACTTGAAGGGAAAAGAGAATGAAACTAAACCCAGTCCTAGTATTTCTAATTGTCACATAGAAGCTCCAAGTGAAGAGAAGAGAATTGAATTGTTTCATGTGAGGGTCATTTCCAAACATACCAAGGTTGACACACTGTTTGACAGTGGGTCGCAAGTGAACCTTATTTCTGAAGAC
Source organism: Pinus albicaulis (assembly GCA_034641835.2). Lineage (NCBI taxonomy): Eukaryota > Viridiplantae > Streptophyta > Pinopsida > Pinales > Pinaceae > Pinus > Pinus albicaulis. The sequence continues at coordinate 331,054,829 of CM076580.1, forward strand.
TTGGTCAAGAAACTTAATCTTGATACCATTCCACATCAGAAACCATATCCTCTTGGTTGGATTTGTAAGGATGCAAATTTTCAGGTTTCAAAAAAGTGCATGTTGCGCTTTGCAATAATAGCTCATTTTATTGACACTGTTGAATTAGATGTTGTTCTGCTTGATATAACAGGTATGGTGTTGGGAAATCCTTACTTGTATGACAGGAAAGCTATCTTCCATCGCTATGAGAACAGGTACCATTTATTCAAAGATGGCAAGGAGTACATTGTGAGAGCTCATCGCAAAAAACTAGACTCTTCTTTAGTGAATGCAGGGCAGATAAAGAGGCTTGTCAATGCAAGTCAAAACTTGACATTGATGATGATTAAGAAAAGGGAAGTTTTACATAATCCTTTTCATGTAAATTCTGATATAAATAATGAGTTGTTTCAGTTTGAAAGCAGGTTGTCTTTGAAAGAAGATGACAAGGAGTTGCAACAATCGTCTTTGGTGTCGAACGGTGCTGAAAACAAAGTGTCAGTGCAAGAAGTTGCAAAGTTCCAAGAGAGGGAAAAGCAACTTGACAAAGAAGGCACGAGGTTCGGAAATGATCATTGCTAGTTTCAGAAAGGCATGGAACAATGGTGAGGAAACTTGGTCAGGAATCGACACAAGTTCAAAGAAAATTCAGCAAAACATCGTCATAAGGACAGGATTCAAGGTGAAAGTAATTTTCAGTTTCCTTTGATTATATACCAATGTAGAAATAGTGTGTTTACTACAAAGTTAAGTTGTTGTTCTGCAAGTTTCAAAAATGTGTAGCATGACAAGGTCAAAGTCAGCAACTGTTGGTCAATGGAATCAAGGAAAAAAATTTCGTTTCATGAAAATCTCCAATTAATGAAATCAAGGAAATTTCAATGGATTAATATTAGAAGAGTGGGGAAACAGTCTCCTCATCTTCATGTTCAGTAGTCCAGAGAGCTTTTGGGGTCCAGAAGCTTCCCATTGGGGAGGTGTGATCAGGAGATCATGTCCATTGTTCAAAAATGAAAGAGCTCAAAAGTGTTTGCAACCTGAGCGACCGGAAAGGTCTCTTCGTTGTGATTCTGGCACCATGAATGGTTCACAAAATTGAGGTCGTATGCAGAAGTTATGAAGGTTTGAAAGTCCCAGTAAACTCCAAAAAAAATGACTTTGACCAAGTTTGACTTGGAAATTTGAAAAATTAAAAAGAGAATATTCCTAGAATATTCCTTGAAATATTCCCAAGAATATTTCCCAAAATATTCCGTAAGGGAAAATAGTAGAAGGACAAGTGGCAATGTATGATTATGGTTTTTAAGCTTCTGTGGTTATCATTCATTGTAAAATTCTCCGGATTATCCACAGTATCGAAAAACGTCGACCAATGTTTTTCGATACTGTGGATAATCCGGAGAATTTTACAATGAATGTATGATTAGCTGATGGGTTGACTTGTTTAAATTTGGGCCAATCAAAGGTTGCCACGTGGCCTAGAGGTCATGGTATAAAATTTTATGGAGGCGAGGGGAGTCGACCACCCGACCTTCCATGCGCCAAGTCCGCGTTCTACCAACACGCCTGCACCATATTCCTTACCATATAACGGATGCCACGTATATTTATCGTTTTATAGTTTTCGTGGCAGGGGTTTGGGAGGCAAGCCCCCCTCCACTCCATACGACGCTACGTCGTAACCATGGCACTATGCAAACCTTAATCCTCGACGGTTAGTCGGAATTAACATGCGGATTGTTATAGACAGTTTATGTGAAGGTTATCGCAGCGGGTAGTAGAACCATAACTTCGAGGTTCCAATCCTTAAACGGCAGACAATCCAACAGTTTCAGAGCGGAGTTGGCATGTGACCACTTCCACATTCACAATAAATGCTATACTTAACCGCCCGCCATTTATGGAGCACGCCCCCATATTTAGCAGTCAGAGCTAAACTGTCAGACTTAATTGGAGTTCCTCCACATTTAGTGGAGTTTTTTTAGGGATATTGGGCAGTTTACTGTTTTGGCCATAACTCCTTGGATATTCGACCAATTTTGATGAATTAATAGTCAATTTTTGGTATTCTCGACTTTATAAACACATTGGCAAAGGTTTTAGAGCCATCATAGGTCATGTTCTGCAGGTTTATCTTCAGGAGAGATCAAGGAGCCACTAGGGCCACTAGGGTGTTTTCAGTGTTTTGAGCATCCATTCTCTATTTTCTACAAATTAATAGCCATTCCTGACTAATTCAAGCATTTTGAAGCTGTTTTTACAGAGATCACAGCCATTTGAGGCTTTTATTCACATTTACTTAGCATTTTTTAGCAATAATATATGAGGGACATGCAATTGGGCGCTGGACCAGCAGATGTAGCCCAGGAGGGGTGAACTGCTTCATCAAATTTGTTGATTATTGTTACATCTGATGTTTAATTCTCTCTTATTTATTGTTGTATAGTGTTATACAAGAAATTTACATGCTTTAACCTCACACGGAAATCTTTTTAACTAAGATAAAACAATTTGTTTCACCTGCAAACTTCAGTAAACCTTATGCACACAATTTAATTACTATTTGGATACTTAGCACAGAAAAACTAATACATTCCATTCAAATCAAGTTGGTATCAGAGCTCAGGTTGAGCATTAGGTTGAGTTAGATTATTTTCTCTGTTTAATCCTTTGTGCAAAGAATTTGTTTAAAAGTTTGCATAATGACTCTTGCAAGCTGTGCAGAGCCATCTTGGGGCAACATTTGTTGTAAGTTTTAATGCTTACTAGGTTGAAGCTTAAGAGAGGAGAATTTATATTGGTGAAAGCTCAAAGAAATCCTCAGCCAAGGAGGGCAAGAGTGTCATTATCTCCACCTTCAATTTTGCCTCAAAGAGAAGCAGAAGAAGCCATAAGCATGACTTCAAGAGAAGAAGAAATCCATGAAGAAGTTGATCCCAAGGAAGAAGAAAGAGTGTTCAGAAAAGCATTTCTTGACTTAACTGAAATGGTGAGATTCCTTTATCAAGAAAGGAATGAAAGACTAGAAGGAGAAGGGTCCAAACTTCACAAGGAAGGAGAAGGATCGTCAGGAGGCCATAATGATGAAGATAAATCTAAGAAGGGTAATGGAGGAAATGGAAACAGTGGAAAGTCACCATCATCACCCTCATCTTCATCTTCATCAACCTCTACTTCATCTTCAGTACATCAGTCGTACAAGTCAAAGAACACTGGTAAAAATCATTTTCTAAAACTTGAAGTTAAGTTTGAATTGCCAAAGTTTGATGGTGAAGTTAATGCAGAAAAGCTAGATAATTGGATTAGGCAATTAGAGCTATATTTGAGAATTCAAAATTTTCATGATGACGAAACCAAAATCCAATTAGCTTCATTGAGAATGGAAGGTATAGCTCTTGTTTGGTGGGAATCTAAGACAAAGGAGGAGATCAAGAAATATAGTAAGATTATTTTATCATGGACTGATTTCATTTCTGCAATAAAACAACAGTTTTATCCATTAGCTCACATGAAAAAAGCCATAATGGACTGGAAAAATTTTAAACAATTGAAAGGACAAAATGTTCAAGTGTATACTCAAGAATTCAGAAGAAGAGCTCTTTTACTAGGAATAGATTTGCATAGCCAAGACACTTTACTCAAGTATATAGGAGGTTTACAGACTTACCTAAGGCATACCATTCTCATGTTTAACCCTACAAACCTAGATGAGGTTTGTGTTCAAGCCACACATTTAAAGGCAAGGGGAAAACAAAACTTAGATGGGAATGAGAAAAGTGAGTTTAAAGGCAAATGGAAGGAAAAGAGAAATGCAAGTACTAGAAAAGAGAAGGGAAAATTATTTTGCAAACACTATTCTAAAACAAACCATGATGAGGACCATTGTTGGAAACTTCATCCAGAGTTGAAACCAGAAAGTTTTAAAGCCAAAGATAAAGCCAAGGAGAAAGGCAAGACAGTTGCAATAGATGATCAAGACCAAGGTCAGAATCAGGAGATGAAACAAGAAATCATAGCTATGGGACCAAAAGAACTTGAGGAAGAGAATGAAACCAAACCCCGGTTCTGAAGTGACATGAGTATGCATAGCTCAGTGAAGAAGAAGAATTAGGTTGTTTTATGTGGTGTTCAAACATACCAAGGTTGACACATTGTTTGACAGTGTTATAGAAGGCTATTTCGAAGACATAGTCAAAACTTAATCTTGTATGCATTCCACATTACAGCCATATCTCTTCGTTGGATTTGAAGGATGCAAAGTTACAAGTTTTCGAAGAAATTTTATCTTAGCTTTTCATAATCTTTGTGACTCATTTTGTGACACAGTTGAATTAGATGTTGTTCCACTTGATATAACAGGTATGGTGTTGGGCAGTCCTTGTATGACAGGAAATATATCTTCCATCGCCATGAGAAAAAGTACCATTTATTCAAATATGGCAAGGAGTACATTGTGAGAGCTCATCGTAAAAAACTAGACTCTTCTTTAGTGAATGCAGGGCAGATGAAGAGGCTCGTCAATGCAAGTCAAAACTTGACATTGATGATGATTAAGCAAAGGGAAGTTTTACATAATCCTTTTCATGTAAATGCTGATATAAATAATGAGTTGTTTCAGTTTGAAAGTAGGTTGTCTTTGAAAGAAGATGACAAGCAGTTGCAACAATCGTCTTTGGTGTCGAACAGTGTTGAAAACAAAGTGTCAATGCAAGAAGTTGCAAAGGTCCAAGAGAGGGAAAAGCAAATTGACAAAGAAGGCACAAGGTTCAGCAATGATCACTGTTGGTTTCAGAAAGGCATGGAACAATGGCGAGGAAAATTGGTCAGGAATCGACACAAGTTCAAAGAAAATTCAACAAAAAATCGCCATAAGGACAGGATGCAAGGTGAAAGTAATTTTCAGTTTCCTTTAATTATAGACCAATGTAGAAACAGTGTGTTTACTGCAAAGCTAAGTTGTTTCTCTGCAAGTTTCGAAAATGTGTAGCATGACCAGGTCAAAGTTAGCAACGGTTGGTCAATGGAATCAAGGAAAAATTTGTCATTTCATGAAAAGCTCCAATTAATGAAATCAGGGAAATTTCAGTGGATTAAAATTGGAAGAATGGGAACATAGTCTCCTCATCTTCATGTTCAGTAGTCTAGAGAGCTTTTGGGATCCAAAATCTTCCCAGTGGGGAGGTGTGATCAGGAGATCATGTCCATTGTTCAAAAATGGAAGTGCTCAAAAGTGTTTGCAACCTGAGCGACTGGAAAGGTCTCATCGCTGCGATTTTGGTGCCGCAAATGGTTTGCAAAACAAAGGTCGTATGCAGAAGTTATGAAGGTTTGAAAGGCCTAGTAAACTCCAAAAAAATGACTTTGACGAAGTTTGACTTGGCGATTTGAAAAATTAAAAAGAGAATATTCCCCAGAATATTCCATAAGGGCGAATAGTAGAAGGACAAGTCGCAATGTATGATTAGCTGATGGGTTGACTTGTTAAAATTCGGGCCAATCAAAGGCCACCACATGGTAGGCCTGAAGGCCGCCACATGGCCCAAAGGTCATGGTATAAAATTTTATGGAGGCCAGGGTAGTCTACCACCCGACCTCCCATGCACCAAGTCCGCGTTCTACCAAACCGCCTGCATCATATTCCTTACCATATAACAGATGCCACGTATATTTATCGTTTTATAGTTTTCGTGGCGGGGGTTTGGGAGGCCAACCCCCCCCCCTCCCCCCCACTCCATACAACCCTACATCGTAACCATGGCGCTATGCAAACCTTAATCCTCGGCGGTTAGTCGGAATTCACATGCAGATTGTTATAGACAATTTGTGTGACGGTTATTGTCGGGGGTAGTGGAACCGTAACTTCAGGGTTCCAATCCTTAAACGGCGGACAATCCAACGGTTTCGGAGCGGAGTTGGCATGTCACCACTCCCGTATTCACAATAAATGCTATACTTAACTGCCTGCCATTTATGGAGCGCGCCCCCAGATTTAGCGGTCAATTCTAAACTGTCGGACTTAACTGGAGTTCCTCCACATTTAGTGGAGTTTTCTAAGGGATATTGGGCAGTTCACTGTTTTGGCCATAACTCCTTGGATATTCGACCAATTTTGATGAATTAATAGTCAATTTTTTGTATTCTTGACATTCTAAACACATTGGCAGAGGTTTCAGAGCCATCAGAGGTCATCTTGTGTAGGTTTAACTTCATGAGAGATCAAGGATCCACTAGGGCCACTAGGGTGTTTTCAGTGTTTTGAGCATCCATTCTCTGTTTTCTGCAATTGAATAGTCATTCCTAACTAATTCAAGAATTTTGAAGCTTTTTTTACAGAGAGCACAGCCATTTGAGGCTTTTATTCACATGTACTTACCATTTTTGAGCAATAATATATGAGGGACATGCCATTAGGAGCTGGACCAACAGGTGTAGCCCAGGAGGGGTGAACTGCTTCATCAAATTTGTTGATTATTGTTACATGTGATGTTTAATTCTCTGTTATTTACTGTTGTACAGTGTTATACAAGCAATTTACATGATTTAACCTCACATAGAAATCTGTTTAACTAAGATAAAACCATTTGTTTCACCTGCAAACTTCAGTAATCCTTATGCACACAATTTAATTACTGTTTGGATACTTAGCACAGCAAAACTAATACATTACATCTAGATCATTGAGCCACATAGCCACGGGACAGGTGACGCAGATAGGGATTTGTGTGAATATCCCATATAAACTAGATGTGGAATATTTGTTTGCATTAAGCACAAATGTGAAGAAGTTGCAAATTCGCGATGTTGGGTAACTTTGGCATAGAATACTTGGCCATTTTCATCATGGCACCCTAAAGATTATGCAGCTGAAAACACAGGCCTCCCCAAAGGAACACTTGAGCAGCAGGATGTATGCAAAGGATGTACCTTGTGGATCTTCCTCCCCATCTGGTGGATCTTCCACCCCATTTGCATAGCCAGAGCAAGAATTGATCTAATGGATGAGTACCACTCTTATGTGTGCATACATAAGATCAAGAGTCTTATGTGTGCAGACTCATGCGAGCATTGTACGATCTCAAACAAGCACCTTGTGCTTGGTACACCAAGATCGATATTTATCTCACTGGTTTGGGCTTCACCAAAAGTGAAACAGATTCAAACCTCTATTTTATATAAAGTAAATTGTCGATTATTGTCTTATATGTTAATGACTTGATTTTAACTAGCGATGAGCAGTTGATCAGATCTTGCAAGGAGGACCTTGCAAGGGAATTTTAAATGAAGGACATGGGTTGCATGCACTACTTCCACGGCTTGGAAGTATGGAAAGGTGATGGGGAACTATTTGTGTCTCAAGGCAAGTATGCAATGAGATACTACAGAGATTCTACATGGAGAGTTGCAAACCCATGGAGACACCTCTAGTGATCAACTAGAGGAAGGAGGATGTCGCTTCAGGTGAAGAAGTGGATGTTACCATTTATCGGAAGCTAGTGGATTCACTGATGTATCTTATGAACACGCCACCAAATATATTCTATGTATTCAACCAGCTGAGCCAAGCTATGGTTAGGCCAACCAAATTATTTTGGAAGGCAGCTAAGCATGTTTTTACGTTACCTCAGAGGCACTACCCAGTTTGAACTATGGTACAGACAGACAGAGGGAGTGAAGTTGTGTGGCTTCACTGATGCAGATTCGGCGAGTCCAGTAGATCGAAAGAGTACATCAAGTGGAATTTTAAATGTTGGGTCTGCAATAGTTTCGCAGTACAGCAAGAAGCAAAGATATGTGGCGCTCAGCTCGGCAGAAGCAAAATACATGGCTAAAAGTCAAGCAGCGTGTGAGGTGATCTGGATGAGAAAGATATGTGTTGGATTGTTTGGGAAAATTATTGATCCCATTGTGATCTACTGTGATAATCAGAATTTCATCAAGCTCTCTGAAAAATCTTGTTTTTCACGATCGATCCAAGAATATAGATATTTGGTATCACCATTTGCGAGATTGTGTGCAGAGGAAGGTAATGTTGTTACAATACATTCTAACAGAGAAACAAGACACTGATATATTGACAATGTGAGGGAAGTTCGATTTCCACATATGCAGGATAGAGGTGGTGAATAATCCCTTTCTTGCTCAGATGGAGTGTCGCAAAATGCAGTAAAAATTCTCAATTTGATTTTCCCTTGATTAAATTGAGAAAGATTTGAATTTCCACATCAACAGACAACTTGGATGCAGTTAACTTGTGTGACATGGCATGCGTCGCCCAGTTTACTCATTAAATTCGAGTTGGAGGAGTTAGAGTTCAGTTAAGCATGTGTGATTGCTAATTTGTAGCAATCAAGGTCAGTTATTTAAGGTTGTTTTTAGTTAAACTAGTTCTAATTGTTGAAGGAAATAGTGAAAGGTCAGTGAAGCAGTGGGACTTCAGTCAAACTCAGTGATCATCCAGTTAACTGATCAATCAGCCCAAAATAGCTAGTGCATGCAGAGAATTCGAGTTCCTCGGGCTTGGTGGAGATTCCAAGGTAGTGTAACATCAGTTGTAGACCAGTCTTGAGTGTACAAGTGTTGCATGCAGTCAGATGATCGACCTAAGGAATTGCACAATCAATTTAAGGAATTTCATAAATAATAGGGGCCTAATTTCTCAAGGAACATTGAAAGGAAATAGGATCAAATTTGACTAAGTCTGGGTCAGAGTTTCTCAATGAGTAGAGAGATAGGTTATTCACTTGCAGGTTGTGCTCAGTTGAGAAAAGCAATTGTAATACATCTATATTCATTATAGTAATGCAAGCAAGCATTGGGGTATTTAGTAGATTTCTTTCCCAGGAAAAATATCATTTTCATGTGTGTGATTTCTTATTGCATGTCTAAAAATTTTGTTCTAAATTGGGAATTAATGTCCGCAGAGCAGTAGAGTAGTTTTGTGTCTTGTGATTTTGATTAAAATTTTAAGAGAAGTTGCAAATATACCTCATAATTCTACAATGGGTTTGACATAATCATATGCTAAAGAGCATGCCATGTCATGGCAATTAAAAAGAACTTGTGTAGAGTAGGTTTCCCACTATTGAAGAGATCAAGGGTTTCGTATTGTCAAGAAATCTCCAACAAGGACAAGTAAACAATAATTGTAGACCTTGAAGAACATGAATAAGGTTCTCATTATGCAAGAAAGTCCAAATCTATTCAAGTAGCACCTACCCTAACTTGTAAAAGTAGTTGGCGATAGAAAAATAGCATGCAAATGACTTAATAAAAAAGTGTGAATTGGTGATTATTGTACTTCCATACCATCAAAAGCTTTGGGTAGTGGATTTTCCTAGCTTATTGTTAACCTTGGCTAGTGATAGAAGAACGAATTCCTAGGGATAGAACTCTATATGCAAGGTGGACAACAAGAAGACAAACAAATTACTGTAGTATTAGAAATGACAAATGGGGTATAGGAATGATGTGGGAAGGGTAACTGTAAGATGAAAGAGACAAGTGATCAAGAAAATAGGATACAAAGAGTACTCCGGGAGATAAAATCAAAAGGGAATTTGCACAATGAAATTATGGGAAAGTGTCAAGCTAGTGAAACCAACAATGGAAGCCAAATATTTGGAAAAAAGAGATGAGAAGCCCCATGGAAACTTGATGACCTAATAGAAAATGAAAGATCTCATTCAATGGAATCTTGATGGTTAATACGTAAAGGATGGCCCCTGAACTTGATCGGGAAATGAGAACACTAGGATTATTAAGAGGTTTGATGATATGATCATGTGGAATGCAAACATGGCATCTTTGTGTGCAAAAGATCACCTCACAAGCTAGGTTGGACTATACTTCATAACAAAGTTAACTACAAACTACAAAGATAATTGAAGGATAACAAGTACCTATTGATCGAGCTAATTTTAATTGATTAGTGTTGATAATCAAAGCTACATCAACCTCATACAATGTTATATTCTTCTTCCAATAATGTACTACGAGTTGCAATATTAATGTGTGATACTATAAGTTATAGTTATGGTATTATGCAAAACCAAGAGAACTCATGTTATTATGGATATAATTTTTTGTATTGGTGTAAATATGTGTTATGATCCTTGCACCTTAAAAATTATAAGAAACTAATCATTACAATACCCTTCAAGGGGGAAACCTCTTTTTACAATGAATCCAATGTACAAGGCAATATTTTATGCTCCAAGGCTACGTCTCCATAGTGTATATAGGAGACAAAGGGTACAATTATAATAAACTAGGACTTTAAGGGGTTTTAGCCTACATAACAATATAACTAGCATTTGCACCGAGAGGTGCAAAGTAACGTCGGGGAGTGGGGAATGTGAAAAACAATAATTAAGTGAAATATATGGAAATTTTACTTTTTTATATCCTTTAAAGAATGTAATAGGAGGTTAAATTTAAAAATAAAGTTACACTAACATAATTGTTCCAAAATAATGGCATGGTAATGATGGTATCCTTCTTCTTCATGCTCCCTTCTCATCCTATGCTTTACTATATGACATTTGAGAAGTGGAAAAAGTACCAAGGTGGGATAAGAATCAACAAATGACAAATATGAAGAGAGAAAATAAAGGAAATGAAACCCTTTGCACTCAAGAAGCATACAAAATGGATTCATGAACTCCCTCATAAATTGAATCAAATCAAAAAAAACATGGAGCTCCTTGCCAATAATGAGAAAGAAGTAAATATGGAAAAAAAGGAAAATATTTGAGAAAGAGATGCTCATTTGAATATAACACTAGGCTCAGAAGCATCTCTTGCCAAATTTGGCTACTAGGCTTAGAAGCATCTCTTCCCAAATTTGGCTACTCTATGTGAAATTCCATTGAAAGCAAAGTATCTTTTTTCATTGTGTAAAGACAAATTATCAAGCAATGGTTAACACCTCTATTTATCAATCAAGTTTAGAAGGATTATTAAGTCCGATGTTGAAATCAATCCCGAGGTAGTTGTACTCATTTACTTCTTCAAGAATGTTGTCTTCAAAGAAGAACATATGCTGACTTTGCTTCCTTTTATTAGAGAAAATCATTATTTTGGTCTTGCTAGTATTGACTTGCATCCCACTACTCTACAAAAATGCTCAAGGGCATATAGGTGCATCTGCAATCCATGGGCCGATTTAGAAATCAATACAAGATCATGAACATATAAAAGAATATTTATCACAAACTCCCCCAACCGAACACCATCTCCACCTTGCAAAAAACTACCCTATTCTTCCCTACCTTTTTCACAAACATAGCTATAGAAAAGACAAAAACTAAGATGTAATATTTAACTACCATAACATCAACAAGTTATGAATTAAAAATAAATAAATAAATAGATAAAGTAGTGAAACACTAGTTAAACCTTTAACCTTCTATTTCTTATCCATTCTTACTACCATCAACTCAAAGATAAAAAATAATATGTAATATTTAACTACCATAGCATCAACTTGGTTGAGGACTTTTCTTCACCAAATATATATTGAGAAAAAATAAAATAAAATTCATCTTCTCTTATTATTCACTCTTCATAATTTGAAAGTCTTTTAAACATGGTGGACTCCATGGAATATATCACCATTTGTTTTAGCCCCAACTTGTACTAACCAGCACTAATACTTGTCGCATAAAGATTTCCCAAAATTCATTGATTTTATCCCTTCTTGACAAATATTGCAATTTATGGAATTTTCCTTGCTGAATGGAGTCTCACATTGTTACTTAGTAAGTCTATTCTGTTATCTGGCCCTTTTCCATTTCAAGTACTTGAGTGTGTCGCTACTGTTGTTTATGGCCTTGAACTTGATAATGCTGGGCTCCTCAAAAAACTATTTGTCTGTTCAGATCTCTATATTGTCATTAGATGAAGAGACTGGCTTTCACAATACAGGAAATGCGGTTATCTCATCATGAAAGCAATGATGGGAGTGAGCCAATTAATGAAATATGTGGAAGTCCATTAAGGTCATCAACATCTACTTACTCCAGTGATGACTCTGATAGTCCACATAATCCCCTCGGATTGGAGATAAGTATCAAATCAACGTGTCACCATTTAAGTTGCAAACGGGCTGTGATCAACTGGGAATAAATTATTGTAGGGATTACAAGGATAACAAGGCTGATGAATTTGAGCTACTATTTGTGGAGGGATTACCTGTGCCAGTAATGCAGATAAGTTGTTTTTCACCTTTTGTAAATGAACACTCAGATAATGAGTTCCCTTCAAAGCAGTCTTCCGGACCAGTTGGAGCCATAAAAAAAGATAGTGAATTGTGTCAAGCTGATTTATCTGAACTGGAAAATGATCAATGTACCCATGTGATCAGTAACAGTGGCCAACTCAGAGAAGACAATATGTATATGACAAGTTTGAAGACAGATTTCTTAAGACCAGAGGATACCCTGACAGAATCTACTGTGGCAGCTAAGATTTTGCTTGATACTTCTTCCTATTGTCATGGGCATCGAAGAAAAAGGGGCAGGGTTGGTTGGAAGATGGTGAAGAAGATGAAAGCTGTTTTTTTGGACTTAAACAAGCACTGCATTGATTCCAATTGCCAAGTTCAGCAGTAAGGAATACATAATATGGGGGAAGGTGCAAGCTCAAAAGGTTACATGATAGTGCCTAACAGCCCAAGTGCATACTTGGGTTGTATATTTTTGGGAAAAATCTTAAAGCAGTGAAAATATTTGTAGAAACTAAAGAAATGGGGGATATATTATCACACTATTATGGCAAGTTCTTCAATACAGAGTCATATTGCAAATGGGCAGAATCTAGAACGAAAAGGAGCAGAAAGTGTATCCAAGGCCAGCGCATTTTCTCTGGATGGCAGCAACAGGAATTGTTGGCATGCCTTATTCCTGACATACCTGGGCATTTGAAACATGAGATCCCAGAGGTAAAGTTTTCTCGCCAAAAATTCAATTTATTATGTAAATGTAAAAATGGTATGATGTTGTTAATCATAAATCAATGTAATACCAATTTTCTAAACTGTTTGATAGGAAAACGAACGTCAGTTCCTTGTTCTGAACTAAACTTTATAAAACTAAAAATTATATTGACTAAGAATAGTTTCAAGATCGAGATGTGTGCAACTAACTATAGCATCAAACCAGATGCGAAACATAATTTAATGTAAGGCCACATATCTTGGAATGCTTCTCTTCTTAGTCTAGTCCATGTCTTGGGACAACCTCCACAGATAATATAAAAAAACTGGCAAATCGGAGGCAGCCACATTGCTATATTCAATGTCATAACTGCTCTGATAAGTCCCATATGCAATTTAACGATAAAGAGCCCGCTTAGAAAAATATGAAACACCAATGTGGCTCAAGTGATCCATGCACTGACCATGTTTTTCAACTGAGTCTGCAAGAATCTCTGAGTTAGAAACATGAAAACATAAGCGAAATGCTAAGGAATTAACCAGCTAGAAATTGATCCCGATAATTCAGCAATATCATCTGCGTGTCCCAACAGCGCAAAATGGGGGTAGAAAAAATGTAAATTGGTAGGAGGAGGAATGAAATAATAAACGTCACAACCCAAGAGCATTGCATATATTCTCCCAGCATATGGTATTGCTTAGCACCATAATCTTGGCCGCACAGGGTTTTCATGGCATGGCACTTCCCATCACTAGCTGCCATTTCAAAATACAGTCACAACTAGATCAGCAATTCTTCCCATACAAGGCAAGACGAGTGAATGTTTCAAGCCCCGCAATCCTCCATGGTTTCTTTGATTCCTCCCAGAATCGTCTCCCTGAATCGTCTCCTGCTTTGTTTGAGCATATCAGTGCCCAATTTTGCCTCCATAACCCTTCTCCTCCAGAAGTGAATCGCATAAAGAGTCCGGTTCCATTTTCATTGTACTATGAATGTTCAGGCCGAGAGTGTAGAAGAGAGACTTTTGTGGCGCGTATTTCAAGACTGAATGAATGACAGACAAGAACGGGAGGATAAAGCAGGAGGTTACATTTGTCAAATTTTTATTCGACATAAGGGCGATGAAAAAACATTTTGATTGGGTGGGGTGAACAGTGTTTGTTCACCCCATTCCAGCAAAGATAACGCCTCGGGCGTAACAATAGAAATGTAATCACTCAATATCCTAGGATTTTTAAGGGGTTTTTGGGTTAACATGGGGTTATATAGGGCTTAACATGTCTCTCTCCTTCAAAGAAGTGTTGTCCTCAACACTTGACTATTTGTGGGTGTATCTACATGAACAACTCATCCTCCCACGTTGCTTCTTCCATTGGTAGGTTCTTCCATTTGATGAGGTACTTAGTAATTCTGCATGAACAACTCATCCTCCCATTTTGCTTCTTCCATTGGTAGGTTCTTCCATTTGATGAGGTACTTAGTAATTGCTCAATTTCTCAGCTGCTTAGTCCTAGTATTCTTTTCCCTTCTCTATTAATATTTGGTAGCATAGTTTGGATCAATATCTTCTCACCAATTACCTTATTTAAGAAAGAAATGTGGAAGACTTGATGCACACATAAATATGGAGGCAACTCTAATTTGTAATCCATACTTTCAATCCTCTGCAACAACTTATAGGGGACATAATACCTTGGAGTTAATTGATTCATTCGTCTTTTGTTGCTTGAGGGACATCTATTTATATGATTGCAAACTCACAAATACCCAATCACCCAATTCAAATTCCCTTTCAGTGTGATGTTGATCTACTTCTTGTTTCATCCTATTTTGTGCCATAACCAAGTTGTCCTTCAATAGTTTGAGAACCTCTTATTGATGTTGTATGTGGTCCTCTACTAGTTGAGTCTTTATAGTTCCTTTCAATGGTGATGTGATGGATGGAGGATGATATCTATAAAGTGCCATAAATGGTGACATTTTTTATGAGGTATGTAAGGACGTGTTGTACCACTATTCTGCTAAGAGAAACCTTTTGACCCATTATGTTTGTTTATCATATGCAAGGAAATGTAAATATCCTTTAAACATTTATTCACAATCTTAGATATCCCATCAGATTGAGGATGGTAAAATGAGCTCTGAGTTAATTGAGTACTCAAGAAAGAAAGTTACTCATTCCAAAAAATTCCAGTGAAAATTGGATCTCTACCACTTGCAACAATTTTTGGTTTTTCCATGTAGCTTTAGGATTTTTTACAGGGATGCTTCTGCCACAGTGTTTGCTTTTAAAGGATGATAAAGAGAGAAAAAGTGGGCATACTTTTTCATTCGATGTACCACTACCATAAGAACACTCTTTCCTTCAAATTTGGGTAAATTGTAATAAAATCCATCAAAACTTCTTCCCACACTAGTTTGGTATGGTTAGTGGTTGAAGGAACTCTAGGGCCTTGATAGTCTCTCCGTTATTTTGTTGGCATACCACACATTCCACCACAATCTTTTGCATAATCGATTTTAAGACATTCCTTTTGGACAATCTGTTTTAAGAATAGTCAAATGGCCTAAGGAATCATGCTCCACTATTCTGGGTCAAATGGTTTCTCTTGGCATAATAGTGGTACGTCGTGGCCTAAGGAATCACACTCCACAATGAATATTTTTATGAATTCGGGCGTCTGCCAAGTCGGGAGTTGTACACATAACCTCTTTAAGTTTTTCAAAAGTTTTGGTTGCTTCTTTAGTCCAAGAAAATGTTTACTTCTTCAATAATTTTGTTAGAGGTGTTGTTATTTGACCATATTTGCAGACAATCTTGCAGTAATATCCTGTCAATCCCATGAATCCTAAGAAATTGATTTCAAGAGCATTCAGGAACCTATATTTCGTTAAAGCATATATCTGAAATCATAGCAAACCAAGATCTAAAATTTAAACTAGATGTTCACCACACCTTTCAAGGAAAAAAATATAGCGAAAATATTGAACTATAATGTTTAAGACGAAGTTCAAGAGCATTGAAAACCCTTGACTTCTTTGGAATATATCTCTAAAAATATAGTGAACCAAGATCTGAAATTTGAAACAGATATTGCCTGCAATATCTACCCAATATTCCCCAAGTTTCACTGTCTAAAACCTCCCAGCCTATATATATATATATATATATATATTAAACAAAACAAAAAATTATAGCGGAAATGTCATGATGTCCTGTTTGAAGTAGAAAAACCCTAAGATCATAAGTTCTAATACCAAATGTTATGATCAGTGTGCTTTAAAATGACAAGAAACCAATAATTACAATCCTCTTTCATAGAGAAACTTCTTTTTGCAATGAATAAAATGTACAAGAAAATATTTTATATTCCTAAGACTAGGTCTACTTAGTGTATATATAGGAGATAGAGGGTACAATTATAATAAAATGGGACCATAAAGAGCCCTAGCCTACATAACAATAGAAAATTAGAAATGTAATCACTAAAAATCTAGGGCTTAATAAGGTGATTTTGGGTTAACATGGGGATTATATAGGGCTTAATAACTCAAGTAAGAAAGGGGAATTTTGTAGCAAAATGTGGGTCTTATGCCAAATCATGTTATTAGTTTTGGACAACAATGGTAGTCAATGGATGACAATAGAAGAAATTTACCATGAAAATGCTCCATGTCATGTGATTAGGGATGTGACTATAGACATGATAAAAATATTTCCAAGGTTGTAGGGGGTGGTGACCCAAGGTGCAAATTAGAAATTTTTACAGTGTAGGTTTTCACAATAAAAAAATATATTGTGCAAGTGATTCTATATTTTCTATTGGAATAGTTTTTAATCTAATATGCTTAAGTGAACACTTCTCCCATCTTAAAGAGCAAAAGCAAAAGGATAGAGTTTAATTCTCCCACTAGATGAAGAAGAATCTTTATGTAGTATGGAGGGTGAACCTTATTAGTTCGTACCATCTCATATAGAGTACCTAGAGTATATAAAAAAATCAAAATCAAAAGATGTGAAGGAATAGATTGATTAGCCTCAAGGATGTTGAAAAGTGTAACTAGGATCAGTGTTCATATTGACTATGTAATTATGTATTTATATAAAGAAGAAGACAAAGATAATAAAATGTATTTTTGTTATGCTTGCTTCGTGGGTTTCGTGAGCAAGGTTTTATTTTAGGTCAATAGACTTCTTCTTGATGTCTATTAGGATTTGTCTTCTAGTTATAAATGTAATTAAGAGTCATGTATATGAAGAGTCTAGTCAACAGAATATGCCTCAAGACCTTGTCATGAAACCGTTAAGAAAATGGCTCCAGAATTATGCTCAAAGCAGCCCTCAAATAACCTCATTAACGCTGGAAGATAATCCTCTCAAGTCGGCTTGAAGATACTGTTGGAAAATAGGCTCAAGAACTGTCACAACCATTCATGGTCAAGTCGGCTTATTACAGGGTCTAACTACTATAAATACCCCAGTAGTCTGCGCAGAAAAGACAGAAAAAACAATATGCAAATCTCTGAGTTTTTCAGAATACAATTGCAGATTAGAACAGTTCGGATGCCTCTGTGAATTTTGGACAAGTCTGAGATATAATACGTAGCCCAGGTCTGTAATTGAAAGTGAGAAAAGGGAAGGTATCTCAGCGTGGAACAGAGCTATATTTTCTAGGTACAAGACAGCAAAGATCAAGTCTACTACTAAGCACTAAATTGTGATGCGTAGAGAGGTGAAAAATCTCAGTGAAGAAAGGTGTATCTTTGTACACCGATGTCACTTCAAGACTACCAAAGGTTACTTTAAGAAGAATCAGTTTTGTGATCAAGAACACATCATAAGTTTTTTCTAGTGTGAAGTCTAGAGGTTGATCTTCTAAGGAAATGGAAGGACCAAAAGTATATTGTTTGAAGAGCGGCATTATTATAAAGGATCTCAGACATAGTCAAGAAGCATATTGTCTAAAGACTAGGAACTGAGCTTTCCTAGTGGTGGTGCAGAATGGTGCAGAAAAGTTGATCAGTATAAGAAGCCAAAAGGGAGCAGTGACAAGATCTTGGAGACATACATAGATCAAGGGTTTGTGTCATGGTCATGGTACCTGAAAGTCTATAAGAAGAATTCCTTGTGGGTTTTCCTCTCCAAGAGGGAGAGGTTTTGGCCCTAGCTTGAAGAGCCTGTATTTGTGTCTCTTGTGTTTTTGGTAATTGACTTGATGAAAGACAAAATAAGCTAAGAAGAGAATGCATAAGTAAGTAAAGTAAGATCACAAGTAATTATCAAGAAGAGAATTTAAATTAATCACCGCCCTACCAGATTCTCAACATGGTATGAGAGCTAAGGTGCTAAACATAAGGGCTACTTGACAATTATACACTCAAGGAAGCAAAGATTAAAGTTTGGGGTAAAAGGTCATATCAGTTTGTAGGGAAGATTCTTCAAAGGATCCACTAATCAAAAAAATAATATTTGTCATCAAAGATTTATATTCAAGACATTATTGGAAGAGTCATCATATTTTGGAAACATCCTTTGTCATCAAGGATTCAAGATCGCCTACATTGGAGAATTTAATCTAAGAAGAAGTTCATGACTTCATCTTCGTCATCATTAAGGAAGCTGCTGGAAGGAGAAAAACACTTTGCTCAAGTAAGTATTTATGACCTTATATAAATCTGTCAATATGACTTATTGTATAGAGAGCGACAAATTGGTTGGGCCATCAAACTTTAATGCATGGAGGAAAAGGACAAATTTGAATCTAACTAAAAATGAATTTGTGAGCATCATCAAAGGAAATTCAATTCAACCTCCAAAAGAAGACATTCTAGCATATATCAAATACATAAAGGGAGACATAAGAGCCTGAAAGATTCTTATAGAACCCATAAAAGACTCTCATTCCCTATGTATCAAAGCTAAAATCCTCAAAAGAAATATATGATAAATTGGTAGAACTGTTCTCGAAAGGTTCTACAAAGGAAATAATATCCCTGAGACAAACTATACAAATTGAGAATGTCAAGAAAGGAAGGAGGAATTCCATATCTAATGGAGTTTTCCACAATAAGATATCAACTACTAAAATTAGAAGTAATGTTTGATGGAGAAATACTCACTATGGTACAAAATGTTTTACTGAAAGAATGGAGAGGTTTCACTTCAAGCATATATGGGAGAGAAAAAGCCATGTCATTCCAAGGTCTAGGTAAGATAGAAGAATCAAGATTGAATGCAGGATCAAGTGTAAGGAATCAAGCGTTTGCAGCCATGTCTAGGAAGAAAGGAAGATTTGGTAAAACTGATCCTCAGAATAAGAGAATAAAGTTGGACAAAGCACGATGCTTTGGATGTAATGATCTTGGGCATTATAAACGAGAATGTCCTAAATTTAGAAAAGACAAGGAAAAGGGAAGAAGCCCATGTCACGGATAAAAGGGGAGAACCTGATGCAAAGTAATCTAAGAAAGAAGAAAGTGAAAGATCTCTATGATCATCTTTCTCCTCAAGGGATTTATGTTGGTTGTTAAATAATAGGGAAGCGATATATATTAATAGCATCATGATAGAAGCAAGGAAGGAGCACTTGTGAAGCAACTCATGGAAACCTCATTGATAAACAATAATGATGGAAGGCAGTGATCAAGATCAAGGGTCATCATTCAATAATCAATGTGGAAACAGGTGCTGACATTTTTCTAATGGAGTTCTCTATGGATTCACTGGTTAGAAAGAAAGCAGAAAGGTTTCATCGAGAATTCTATGCTATAGAATTATGGGATTAGGATATGATGGCATATTGATGAAGCAGGTCAAGGGAATGAAGTTCTTCATTCTAGTAAAATTGCTACAGGATGACTCAAAGCAAAAAGGTATGAGGTACATATATTTATATGTTGACACTGGGTGTTGTAAAGTCGTGTCATATGGTTGCAGGTATGTTATGCGCGGATAAAGAGGGTATCGGAAATTAAGCTTCGAGGACAAAGCTTTTCGAGAAGGAGGCAATGTTATGAACCTAATTCATAACTTAAGTAATAAATATAGTCATTAATAGAATAAAATAGAATAAATGTAATTATTAAATAATCAAATAGTAATTATGTTAAGTAGTCATTAGGTTAATGAAAAGGGATGTCTAAAAGACATGCCCATTCGTGAAAAGGTACCTGCATAGGTATAAAAGCGAGACTTCATTGTACTCATTCAGTCGTCTTATATCACATCAATAAATATTTATTATTATAAATACATCTTGTGTATTTTTATAATTAAAGCTATTTTTGCTATCAAAGTCAACAAGCATACAAGTCTTACCGCTACAAACATTCAAATCTACGAATTCCGCCGCTACAGGTAATGGACTTATAGCTTTAGAAGAATGATCTATGGAGGAGGATCTCTTATGATGCACTTGTTGTCACTATAAGATGAAATTAAATGTCCTCATATGGAATATGAGGTGGAACTGGATACTAGAAGTTCCTGGGTATGAAGTTGTGTGTAGAAAGAATTGAAGAGATCATGAAGTGCAACCATGTCAAGAGGCAGTTATCATCCGAAAGCCAAGAAGATGTGACTACGAGATCTCCTGGGAGGATATGTAGACTCTGATAGAAGTATGGTAAAGAAGAAGACCCTTGACAAGACATATCTTTAGGAGATGTGTCAATCTAAATAGAGGATGTCGATGCCTACAAGAAGATGTCATGGTGAAAGGTCATCACTGAGGTAACTTTTGATTTAAAAGTTATTATGTATATGTTGATCTGGATAAGTTTATGTAGGGTTTCCAATCATGTAGAAGGATGTAAGATCCTTGAGATATGGTTTGAAAGAAAGCAGCATGGCATAAAGGTGGACCAGATAAGGAAGTCTGATGAATCACTTTCTGGTAGTTGACATGACTCATGGACGAAAGTGATGGATGATTTGTGCCCTATGGAGCCAAAAGGTTGAAGATTCCTTAATATTGAAATCCATGACATCGAGGGGAGGAATTATTCATGAGCAGCTGGGTGTCTCACCATTACTGCTGCAGGTCCCTGGTTGAGAGTGAGCCTGGTGGTAAATTTCTTGCTTGGAAGAAACTTGAAGTATGTCCTTCCTAAGTTAAGAGGGAGTGACATATATGATTCTCTAATACATGTGTCATGCACTAGACCATGACTAACAACCGTAATTCTTAGTGAAGGCCATGTGGAGAGAATGGATATATACATCATTCTAGTCTTCACCGGCAAAAAAAAATGGAGGATTGGGTAATCATTTGGCATTCTATACTCTTTGAGAATGTGATAGGGAATTCAAGATAAGAGTAGTCGAGGACTGATATTATTTGAGGGCTAGCTACCCAAGAGAATAATAGTCCAAGATGGTCATACTTTGGGAGCACCTGGGTGGAGTATGTACCTTGGAGAAAAAATTACTATGATGTCTATAAGTCATGTGTCTTGCCAACATTGTAGCCCATTGTCTCGTTGAGAGATGGGGTTTTTATTCAAGGCCTTGCACTAAGACAATGCTAGCTAATATGATGCTATACAAATGTGTTTACCAATCTGATTCTTCTTATGAGATTCTTCAGTTTGAAAGTGACCATGTACTTGTATGAATACCTCCCTAGTTAAGAGGGAGTGTTGAAAAGTGTAACTAGGATCGTTCTTCATATTGACTATGTAATTATGTATTTATGTAAAGAAGAAGACAAAGATAATAAAATGTATTTTTGTTATGCTTGCTTCATGGGTTTCATGAGCAAGGTTTTATTTTAGGTCAATAGACTTCTTCTTGATGTCTATTAAGATTTGTCTTCTAGTTATAAATGTAATTAAGAGTCATGTATATGAAGAGTCTAGTCAACAAAATATGCCTCAAGACCTTGTCATGAAACCAGGAAGAAAATGGCTCTAGAATGATGCTCAAAGCAGCCCTCAAATAGCCTCATTAACGTTGGAAGATAAGTCTCTCAAATCGGCTTGAAAATACTACCAGAAAGTCGGCTCATGAACTGTCACAACCATTCATGGTCAGGTCGGCTTATTACAGGGTCTGACTATTATAAAGACCCCAATAGTTTGCGCAAAAAAGACATGAAGAACAATCTACAAATCTTTGAGTTTTTCGAACTAAAATTGCAGATTGGAACAGTTTGGATACCTCTGTGAACTTCAAACAAGTCTGAGATATAATGTGTAGCCTAGGTCTGTAATTGAAAGCGAGAAAAGGGAAGGTATCTCAGCGTGGAGCAGAGTTATATTTTCTGGGTACAAGCCAGTGAAGATCAAGGCTACTAGTAAGTACTAAACTATGATGCGTAGAGAGGTGCAATCCCAGCAAAGAAGAATCTCAGCAAAGGAAAGGTGCAATCTTAGTGAAGAAAGGTGTATCTATGAACATCGAAGTCACTTCAAGACTACCAAAGGTTACTTTAAGAACAATCAGTTTTGTGATCAAGAACACATCATAAGTTTGTTCTAGTGCAAAGTCTGGAGGGTGATCCTCTAAGGAAAGGGAAGGACCAAAAGTCTATTGTTTGAAGAGCAGCATTATAGGATCTCAGACTTAGTCAAGAAGCATATTGTCTAAAGACTAGGAACCAAGCTTTCCTAGTGGTGGTGCAGAACGGTGCAGAAAAGAAGATCAATATAAGAAGCCAAAAGGGAGCAGTGACAAGGTCTTGGAGACATACATAGGTCAAGGGTATGTGTTATGGTCTTGGTACTTTAAAAGTCTATAAGAAGAATTCCTTGCGGGTTTTCCTCTCCAAGAGGGAGAGGTTTTGGCCCTGGCTTGAAGAGCCTATATTTGTGTCTCTTGTGTTTTTAGTAATTGACTTGATGAAAGACGTAAGAAGCTAAGAAGAGAATACATAAGAAGGTAAAGTAAGATCACAAGTAATTATCAAGAAGAGAATTTGAATTAATCACCACCCTACTAGATTTTCAACAAAGGACACAACTACCAAGAAGGGAGGTCGAGCAAAGGAGGAAAAAAAAGCTTACACCTTAAGGGAATAGTTCTCAAACTATGATAGGATACCAAAAACGATTTAGCACACTGACACGTTTTTTAGGGCAATATGATACACAACTTGCATCCTAGCTATGTATGATGGTGATCACTTCAAATGCCTTAAGGGATGTTGCAATATGTATATGGTAGTCTATGTATTTATAGCCTTGGTCAAGTGAACTAAAGTGTGTTTTGTATCTCATTCTTGCTAAGCCGTTTGCATGAGTCTTTCTTGTTATCAAGGCTTTCGAGGTGTAGATTAGTTTATTACTGGAAGTCTAGATGGGTCCTAACATTGGTTGTATATGGTAGGTACTTTATTAATAGAGGTTATGTTCCTTTTATATTTCAAAACACATATAATCTCAATAGTTCTTAAATGTGTTTGAGATGAGTATCAAATAGGTAATAGCTCTAAGGGAGTTAACAGTGACCCAGTTGACACCATCCTCCATCCAAATATTGCAGAGAAGATGGGGGAAATCCTACCATGATTTCCTTCAAAAATAAAGTATCAAACATGAAATATATCAAATTGAGATATGGGCATTATATAATATTTGCTATAAGAAATTTATTTATTTATTTTTCGATTTTTCAGTATTTTTAAAAAATAAGTAAAAATGAGTAAAACTTGTGCATATACAAACTTTAGAATACTAATGAATTTAAAAATAACGCCATGGAACCTTAATGTGTTTTTGAAATTGCGTGAACTTTTGTATGCTAAAAAAATTTCCTAGGAGTTCCCAACATGAACAGAAATCAATTGGCGATTATGCAGCATTATTGTAAATAAATTTTTATCTGTATTAGCATCCTGCTTGCTAAACTCTACATTTACCATCAAATAAGAACGCATTATGGGATTTTCATAGACAGCTCTGCATGCTAAAGGCTATATTTACGATCAAATAAGAATGCATTATGGGATTTGCATAGACAAGTTTAAATTGTTTTCATAATGTTCATTCCTTTACCCCAACTCGATCAAAGTACCTAAGGCAACATTATTGTAAATTAATTTTTATAGGTATTAGCATCCTACATGCTAAACTCTACCTTTACCATCAAATAAGAACGCATTATGGGATTTTCATAGACAGCTCTGCATGCTAAAGGCTATATTTACCATCAAATAAGAATGTATTATGGGACTTGCATAGACAAGTCTAAATTGTTTTCATAATGTTCATTCCTTTACCCCAACCCGATCAAAGTACCTAAGGTAATTAAATGCTTAGTATCTTTCAAGCATGAACTTGCCAAGTAAGAGATGGGAAATAGTTTCCATATTCAAATTCTCTGCAACCTACAAGCATACAAAAGAAATCGGACATCTATGATCTTTAGATAACTAAGATGATTAACATAATTAGGAGAGAAAACAACTTCCTTTAAAGGAACAGCACCATGTAAGAATGATTGTTAGACAATAAATATGATCGAGTAATTGCTCAAGTGCTTCCAAAACCATGTAAAAAATGCTTTGTATTGAGGAAGTCAAGAAGAGAGTTGTTTGTTAAATCAAATAGGCCATGGACCTCAAAATATTCAACATATGAAATGCTTCCCAAAAGGAGAAAGCAGAAATATGATGGACAATAAATCTAATTGATGACTCAAAATACAATCAACCATTCTCAATCTATGAAGTAACTTGAACATGGTTTAGATCAACCAATCTCAACCCTTATACCCCATCTGAAGATGGTTAGAAGACTATATGCTGGCCTTACAATCCTCAGTATGTGATTGCCCAATGTACAAAATATGGAACACTCAGAAGAGTGCCTTATCAGTGTGGACTTTTAATGTACTCATGTTTGCTCGAAAGTAAATGATGGCTTGCAGGTTTAAGCCCTTTCCGACACCAACACTCTACTAAAAAACCCTCCAACTTCCTGACCTGTGTAAAAAAAAAGTCAAGAGCTTGAAATGTTACTCCTAAACTGCTACTAGTTAACGTAAAACTCCCTAGTATTTCAGATATTACTTGACAGGCACCATCAAGATATGGCATCCTTTTATCTTAAATGAAAACATCACATCAAAAGAAAATATTTGTTGTTCTAAAATGTAGTTTAATAGATAGCATGCTGCTGAAAACAAGTACCGAGTATTTCTGACAACTAATAAAACCATATATCAAATGCATCTAGTTAAAATTCAAAACTGAATGGATTTGAATATAACAGTGAAACCCGTGGATGTCATTCTCTTAATAGTATCTTGGGAATACAATAATTATCAAAGTAGACAAGAATCTCTGAATTAGCTTGCTTGCAAACCTAGAGGAAAGAGTAAACAAGTGCAATCAATTCGGTTCCATCAGATTGAAAATACATGCAATATGTTTATATCTCTTTCTATTTTATAGGCATCTAAACAGGATGTTGTTGAGTAAAGAGGCCTCGTGAGAAATTCACTGAAAGATATCAAGAACCTTTCAAAATTTATAGTGGAATACAATTCCCAGGAGGTGATTTCATTAGTAAAACTGAAATTTTGTAAGTTACCATATCCAAGATGTGGAGGAAGTTACAGCCATACATTTATTATAACCATGAAAACAAATGCTGAGACAGTTTTGTACAAATGTGCCATTCAGATACGTATGAGTAACAATCCCGAGATAAGGGCAACGCACAGTGTCTGTGATTGTCCCCAGCAGAATAGTAATGTGCACTACTTCCTGTAAATATTTAAAAATGCGATGTCCAAATGAATTAGTAAAAGTTTGCATATAAAACAAAGAGAAATTGTCCCTAGATATGGCCAGTGTGTGGTAGTTTCACTCAACCCAAGGAAATAGCGTTTTTGCATATGAACAAAATTCTCTTTATATCTAAAGTAATGTGTGTTGATTTTTGGGTAGCATTAGATGTGCTCTAACTCCGAAATTTTGTGCAGAGACTAGAACACATGAGATCTCCAAGACCTAGAAATCGTTTGGAGAAATTCCACCCGGAATGGATTTTATTCAAATAATTAATTATTTTTAATGGAGTCTAAGTTAAAACTTAAGGAATTAAAATAATTAAAGTGAATTAATGTACATGTGGGCGAGAAGCTTCTAAGTGATGAGGATCAAGTCTGTTTTAATCTTAGCCGTTGATTAAAGACTTGATCACGGTCATTGATCTTTCAACAGGAAAAGTATAAAGGAAGGCTTGAGGGTCAGTTGGAGAACACACACACGGAGAGCAGCACTTGAGCTAAATCGAAATTTTGGACGCAGTTTGCTGAGAATTTCGGAGTGAATTCTAGTGCAGAGAGGCGCAGTTCGGCAGTGAGACTTCAGTCCAAGGCCGAGAATACATTGCAGAGAGGCAGCATAGCACCTGGGAGGGTGACGCAATCACTGAAGAGGCAGCGCTCGGGTTTTTGTGAGGCAGATCAAGCATCAGTTCAGTAGATCGATTTATGAGCAAAGAAGGCTCACGAGGAGGGTGACGCAGCTCCTAGAAGGGGTTACGCAGTCTCAACGAGAGGCGATAGCGCAGTCACCTGTCGGGTTTGATCATTCTGCTACTGGATCAACCAAAATATTTGTCTCTGGATAGAGGTACTTCTACTCGGATTTTTCTCTGTTGGGTGAGCCGGATTTGACACCCTAGTTGTATTCAGAAATCTGCTTAATAATAAAACCCCCATATCTGTTGCACCGGTTTTTCCGCATTGGGTTTTTCCAAGGACGTTTAGTCCAAAAATAAATGTGTCCTTTGTGTGATTGTCTCATCTTATTTTTCAATACTAAATATGTATATTGGTGTAGGCTGCAGTGTTTTTGCATTAATATTTACTGAATAATTTTGTAAACAACTTGTTAATTGAAAAACACAACTAGGAAATGCAAATCAGTTAACTGCAATAGGATTTTTGTTTGTTAGATTCAAAAAATTTCACATTGTGATAGTTAGCCTTATGTTTCAATTTATAGAACCATGCTACAATGTGAAGTCTCAAGAGCTCAATGGGTTGCTTTAACATCTCTATGGAAGTCTTGTTTAAGTTACTGGTGGAAACAAAAAAAAAAGATCAGTGAAAGCACGAAGATAGATCATAACTTTACTGATAATGTGTTCAATAAATACGTATCTCTGGACGTAACGATATAACTCCCATGAAGTACAGGCTAAAATTTAAATCTTTAAGTGCAACTTGTGTTGGTATAAAGAGCAAGACGAATCATACAAATATTTGTTATTGCTAGTACCCTGAAACCTAAGTCACTGGATACTCCTAAAATGCCATCGAATCCCCGAATCCCCGTGTCAGACACCTACCCGTACCGGATTCCGCCCCAATTCAAAGGATACGGCGTATCCGTACGGGGTACGGTCGGGATACAGCGTGTCCGAAAAGGGATACGTCGTATCCCAACCGTACCCCGTCGGATACGCCGCATCCCGTACAGCCGGGTACGGCCGGGCCCGCGGCAACCAAAATCGCGCTATTTTTTTTATAAAGTGCGATTTTTCTTCTCTATTTTGTCATCCATTTCATTTGTGAAGTGACAAGGAGAGCTAGTGTGAGCAAGGAGAAAGGGAGTTCTTTCGAAGAGATTCAAGCATCCGGTAAGTGCATTGTCCCTCTATATTTTGCATTTAGTTTGTTGTTAGTGTTTGCATGTGCATATGTTTTATATATTTAGTTGTTTTTGTTTATTTTTTACAGTATTCATGGCTCAATCAAAGGCAGCAAGACAGAGGCAAAGAAAGGGGAAGAATGTCTCCATTGGAGATGCCCCTCCTGTCCCTCTTTCATCAAGGTCTGCAAGTATTCCATCCATTGGAAGTGGGGCTGCAACAGTAGCTTCAAATGTGCAGGGAAAACAAATTGTTGACCCCAAATACCCATTGTGGAAATATGCGACAAGAGAGGAAGGGGCAGCAAAAAAGGGAGGAGGAAATTGTTCATGGAAATGCAATTTTTGCAATGGCCATTTCAATGGCACATATTTCCGTGGGAAAGCTCATTTGTTGGGTATTCCAGGTTGTGGCATTAAATGTTGTACAACAATTGAATCACCAGATAGGAAGAAAATGGAGAAAGAGCAGAGTATTGGTGAGGCAAATGTGGCAGCAAAATCAAAAAAATCCAAGACTGATGACCCCCTTCCATTCTTGAGGAAAAGCAGCAGCAAGTTCCCTTTTGAGACTTCTAGCAGGGGAGAATTAGCAAAGAGAAAGGCAACTGCAGTTGGTCCAATGGACGAGATTTTCAAAAAAGAGAAAAGGGAAGAGCTTGACCTCACCATTGCATTTTTTTTCTATCGGAACTTCATATCCTTTAATGTTGCATGGTCACCTCTATTTATTGAGATGTGTCGAGCTCTTTGTCATGGGGCTCCATCAGGGTATGTGCCTCCTGGGTCAGAGAAGCTCAGAACCACATTGTTAACAAAGGCAAAGAAAGAGGTGGACAAAATGCTTGAGCCTATTAAATCAGCATGGCCAACATCTGGGGTTAGCATTGTTTCTGATGGATGGATAGATCCAGCACGCCACCCACTCATTAATTTCATGGTGTCATCCACGAATGGTGCAGTTTTCTTGAAAGCAGTGGATGCACTTGGAGAGTACAAGGATGCACAATATATGGGTGAGTTATTTCTCAAAGTTATTGAAAGTGTAGGTGTGGATTGTTGTGTGCAAATCATTACAGATAATGCACCTGTTTGCAAGGCTACTGGCATGATTGTGGAAGCAAAATATCCACAAGTATTTTGGACACCTTGCATTGTCCATTCATTGAACTTGGCACTGAAATCTATTGCTTCTGATGTGCTTTGGATTGGAGCCGCTATTGAGGATGCACGACATATCCGCAACTTTGTAACAAACCATACAAATGCCCTCACTATCTACAAGGAGTACAGCAATCTATCATTGTTGAAGATTGCAGATACACGGTTTGCCTCTTCATTCATCATGTTGAAGAGGTTGAGGGAGGTCAAGACCGCTCTTGGGTCTATGGTTATTTCAAAGTTTTGGTCTTTTTGGAGAAAGACGGATCAAGCAGCCTCAAAGAAGGTGAAGGACATAGTGTTGGATGATATATGGTGGGAGAAGGTAGATCTAATTATTCAGATCATGGAGCCTATCATTTCCATGCTCAGATTTGCAGATACAGACCAACCCATCCTAGGAGAGGTTTATGAGGGATGGGATTCCATGATTGAGTCTGTGAGGACCATTATTTAACAGAGTCAGTGCCCAGAGTATGAGACATCACCTGAGGCCTTCTTCACCGTCATACAGGATATTCTTGTCAGCAGATGGGACAAGAATTGCACACCTTTACATTGTTTGGCTCACTCCATGAACCCAAAATACTACAGCCATGAGTGGCTGAATGGTGGACCTTCCCGCAGATTCCCTCCTCACATGGATGCTGAAATCTCACAGGGGAGGAAAGATGCATTGAGGAGGATTTTTCAGGATAGGGCATCCCTTGATGAGGTGGAGGATGCCTTTGCAGATTTTTCCACTGGCAGGGGGCGATTTGGAGGCTATGATTTGATTCGAGACAGGGGGGCTAAGAAGCCCCATTCTTGGTGGGCAACTCATGGAGCAGCAAGCCCTCCTCTACAGCAGTTAGCCATGAGGCTCCTCTCTCGGGTGACTTCATCCTCTTGTTGCGAGAGGAATTGGAGCACATATGGGAATTTGTATAGTGTGAAGAGGAGCAGGTTTGAGCAGTCCAGGGCAGAGACAATGGTGTATGTGCACGCCAACCTTCGTCTCATCTACAGGCAGAGGGAGGAGTGGTTGAAGGGAAAGACAAAGATGTGGGATGTCTTCCCTGATGATATGGGTCTGGACAGCAGTGTTGAGTTGGCATTGGCCAACTTGGATCTCAATGCGCCAGTGCTAGAGCTTGTCAGATTTGATGATGGATTAGAGGGGTCATCCTCCACACCAGCAGATGCAAAGATGATAGAGGAGGAGGATGCATCAGAGGCAGAGGAGAGCAGTGGTGAGCATGATGATCAGGATTTGGACAGTGATGCTGATTATGAGGATTGATGACTCTGACTCATTGAGGCTTCAAGCTTGTAGTCTTGTAGACTGTAGTTGATTTTGTATTTTCTATTTCTATTTTCCATTGGCAGTGTTCTTATGTAACACATTTTGATTCCGATGACTTAATGGAAAAACTACAGTATCTTACTATCTTCAATCTTGTCTTTCTGAGTAAATTTGACGATTGTATCATGTATGGTGTATCAATGTATCATTGTAATTTGTATTATAGTATCAATGATGATGTATGACTCATGAGTATCTAATATCTATGTTTGAATCGATGAATTTTGTATGAATTTGTGCAAAAAATATCTCTTAGTGTAAAAAATAAACATAATCTATTCTCACCCCTTGGACCAGAGAAAATTGATAATCAAACATTGTTACTCCAAAAAAACTTATATTTTGGTTTGAACCAAGCCATTCAAATACAATTGGACTTTTATGTTGAAAAGTCAATAATAGAAGTCTGATGACATATAGCATGAAAAATGATTAATCACAGCATTTGTGACGTAGAGTGTATTTAATACTTCGGACAGAATAAAGCATAAATTTTAGGAATGTGCCCAGCCAGGAACTAGCAGGGATATCATTATTCCACGCCATGCATATTGTCGATCAAAATTAAGGAATCACACACAAACTACAACCAGAGAAGTTCCTTACATGGATGGTATGCCAGTCTACAGATGCATAATTGTGGTCTCTTGCAAAAGAAAATAATAGCATAGCTCCATCTAACCCCAAATCTATTTAGTATTAAGCACCAAGAGGGATTAAAAAAAAACCAGCACAAACTTCTTGATGCTTAAAATGTTGAATGTTGTAGCTGCATAAGGTCTTTTAGCTTAGTGTCTTAGCTAGGAATATCTTGTTTTATCGCTTTAGGAACTCGCATGCGACATGCAAGGCATGCATTGAAGGTTGCATGAGACATGCATGACATGCAGCTATTTATAATTTCTTCCTCATGTTAGGAAAAGAAATTCTAAGAAAAGTTACTTACTTTAAGTGACTTATATTCAGTAACTTGACGATTTAATCTCAACCATCAATTTAGACCTTAATGAAGTTATAAATTAAGCCTAAGGGAAGAGGCTAACACACAATCATTTCTGAGAGCTTAAGTGAATGATTTGCCAAGTGAGAAGGTTCAACTTGACCAAGGAGATTGAGGACACTGAGGAGATTTCAGGAGGAAATATGGAGCTCGAATCCGAGGAAGAAGGCCGAGCAAGAAGGAATCAAGCCACAACCCACATGTGCGAGTGAGGAAGGGTGCAAACAGTCCACACGTGCGACCTGGCAGCCACGGCTCACACGTGTGATGTCAAGGAGGATCATATACAAGCCGATATCTTGATCAGGCAGGCCGAATTTTTGCTGAGGCCAAATTTCTCAGTAAGAGGCCAAGTTACAGTTTTTCTTATCAGATATAATTTCCTGTGTACTTCTCTGTGGATCTGACCCATATTTTCTGAGTTATTATATTCAAAAGGGTTTTGTGGGTGAATTTTTCTACCGTATCTGTCATTGATTTCTCAGTTATTTGAATTTCTGCTGCAAATTGACCTGTTAACTATCAGTGTATTTAGTTTCAGCAGTTCTGAATTTTTTTTGGTAAACTATTTTTCTAGGTATTGTTATTTTCTGAGTGAAATTAAATTAGAGCTGATCAGAGTTTAAATTAACATAAAAAATCCAGGTTTGTGATGGATCTATGATAGTTTATTTATTTATTTATTTAGGTGGATGATTTATTTTCTTCTTTGACAATAGATGTCATATTTCAATTTTTTAACATCTTATTTTAGGCACATATGTTACATACAACATCTCCCCAACCTGGGTTGTAAAAGCACCTGTGTCATCTCAGTGCAATTAAAAATGGCACTCAGGAAAAGACACTGTTTCATTTCGATAATGAAGAGCTAGAAGACATTTCATGCCGATCCAAGAAAAGCACATCACATATAGATCATAGAAGGATCATTAACTTATCAACTTTCATATTGTATGTAATTGTCATATGTAGATTGACCCAAACTCTTCAACTTTTGGAGGGAAAAAAGCCATAAGTATCCATGAGAATGAAAGAGGGAGTGCATACTACAAAATACCTGTCTCACAATGAAAGGCTCCCCAGCTAGAGTTAAAGGCTCTGTCAATATAGTTAGAAAACCATTCCTATTGCCATAAACAATATCTGTAAAATGGCGATCACCAACCTGGCATGGACAACAATATTTTCTGAATTAAATGCATTACAAAGTTACAGCAAAAGTAAGTACGAAAGTTTTTAAGACATTTAAAATGGAGTATCATAAGTGCTACTAAATTCCTTGTGAACTTTAAACTTTCACTTCTGAATTACTCAACATACCATCACAAGTAATGATGGATCATAACCGAAGTATTTTTCAATGTCTTTTGCCGTTCCCGATGGCTTCTTTGATCCTGTGATCAAATGATAAGTTCGGGACAACATCGTCAATTACAATCAGTAATGCAATAATGAAACGGAACATTGTCAAAAGAAAGCATTGATATGAAACCAAATGTTCTTGTTTGAATGGAACAAGAAAAATCTCCCAGCCATCAAAATAAAGGATCTAAAACATGCATTTTGTATAGATAGAGATGCAGACACTTGTTATCCTCTAAAGACCAACAATAGAATGGCAAGTGGTCCAGCCTATTGATCAAGGTATAGAAAAGGCTCAATGGGAATGGAATCTTAACATTCAGATCAACAAACAAAATGAGTGGAAGAAAAAAGGACAATTTTATTTAACCGGTATGAAGAAAACTGTGGAAAAATGTTAGGTTCCTATAATACTAGTGTAGCCCCCACATTGTTATTGTTGTGCCCCATAGAAGCCCACTATTTTTATTGTTGTGCCCCATAAAAGCCCACTATTGTTATCGTTGTGCCGTTACATTATTATTGTTATGTAGGCCCTAATTATATTTTGACCCCTTAAGCTCCTATATATACCAAGGAGTTCTTTTCATTTTTTTTTGTAAGCTTGGTGGGACTACATCTTTATCGTGTCCAATATATCACCCCGATCAGGGGGGAATTGAACCGGTGACTTCACATCGAGGAGTGTCTTAACAAAGCACCCGATCACCGTCTATCCAATACCCCATGGACCTTTTCATTTGAATAATCCAAGAATTGTTCATTTATGTGATGTAAAAGGAGGTTTCCCCCTCGAAGAATTTTATTTTCAAGTCATTGAACTATCTTTTCTTTTGTTTTTTGTGATCTAGTTACATAACATTTGGTATCAAAGCTTTGGATCCTAGGGTTTTGTTGCTTCAAACAGGACATCTTGAAATTTTCGCTATAATTTTTTTTCCTGCAAGGCTTCAGAAGTTGAAAATTTTACCACATGAATTAGAAATCTTGGTGAACTTTGTGTAAAAATTTCAAATCTTGGTTTGTTATATTTTTGGAGATATGGTCCAAGGAATTTAGGGTTTTTGCATGCGCTAGAATTCAATCACAAACAGGTGACCTAGGGAAAATCATCATAACTTCCTCTTCGACCATCGGATTTGAATTCTGTAAGAAGTCACTGAAAGTGTACGGACTGTAGTTTCTTGGGGATGAATTGCAGGGCTGAAGGTCGAAAAAAATGACACGTGGCAGTCCATGCAAGTTCATTATACTGAACCAGTCCATACTCAGGTCATCATCGGAGATCTGGTATAACTTTCTCTTGAAGAATCCAATTTTGGTCTAACTTGTGGGGTTGGAAAGAAGACACAGAAAGCTACCTCATGTCTAAGTTTCAGACCTTGGGAGGCTGAAATTACAGAGTTACAACAGTTTCAAAATCAAACTCCAAACATTAAGAAAAAATGTGTGTATTTTTTTAAATTTGTTTAACTTTTGTTTGAAAAATTAGTTTGAAGTGATTCAAAGGGCATAGTGAAGCATAGATATCATTATTTGGTTCCAATATGTCTCGCAACAAAAAAATGGATACACCTAGCAAGCCAACAAAAACCTCCACTATGACACCTGAAGAAGGGGAAGAAATGCAACACGATATATCAAAATTACGGGACCAAGTGCAACAAATTTCACTCTCACAAAAAGCAACCAAAAATAAATTAGATGGTTTAAAAGAAACAATAAAAGGGGACATGGGAGTTTTGAAGTATGATTTAAAAGCAGACATGGAAGCGATGATGAATGTCAAGATGGAAGGGTTGAAGGAAGGTTTGACAAAGTTTCTGCAAGAAAGGCTTCCTAGTAGTGACAAGGTATTCCATGGAAATAAGGATGAGAACAAAAGGAAGATGAATTATGATTTTAGAGACTCCAACAGTGGGTTGAAGACTAACCACATTCCAAAGATTGATACGAAGAAGTTTGATGGGAAAGATCCAGTAAAACGGATACTACAAATGGAGTAATTCTTTGATCTACACAATGTACAACAAAGGTACACATTGCATCTTTATATTTAGAACCCAATCAATTTGTATGGTATCAAAGCACTAGTCACTAGGAAAATTTTATGGAGGAGATGATTGCACATTATGAGGATACAAAGAGCAATACCTTCTTTAGCCAAATGATAAATCTCAAACAAATGGGTTCAGTTGAGGAGCACATTGAGGACTTCCAGAGATTGAATATCAAGGTAATTGATATTCCAGAGGAGCATCTGATTGATGTCTTCATAGGGATATTAAAAGATAACATCCAACATGAGGTTCGCCTTTGGGAACCTAAATCATTGGAGAATGCATTCAAGGTAGCAAGAAAAGTTGAAAGCAAAATTATGGAATCAAGGAAGTCTACCACTCACAACTATAAAGATGAGGTGTTGTCGCTCCTAGCTTCCCACAACCTATAATGTTGACACCACAATGATTAGAAGAAAAAAGAGCAAAAGGGCTTTGTTACAGTTGTGATAACAAAGAAACTAAACAACATAAGTGTGCTAAGAAGAAATTATTTTACATAAATTGTGAAGAGGAGGAAGAAAAGGAACAAGAAACATCAAAAGAAGAAGATATACACTAGGAATCAACCTCAAGGGTTGAAAAGGAAGAAATGATTCTGACCATATCTTGCAATGCATTGGCGGGTATTACCACTCCTCAAACTCTCAAGATAGAAGGATATATCAAGAAGAAAAAGGTAATAGTGTGATTGATTCAGGTAGTACTCATAATTTTACTCATTGTAAGATAGCCAAGGATTTGAATTGCTTTCTATACCCAGCACCACAGTGTCAAGTGATAGTTGCAAACGAGGGAACTATAAATTGCTCAAGGATGTGTCATAATATCAATCTAACCATGGGGGAATATGTATTGAATAGTCCAATGCTTGCCATTCCAATGGGTGGTGCAGATGTTGTATTAGGATTCCAATGGTTATACAATCTTTGGGTAAGATGGATTTTAATTTTCAAATATTTTTCTTGAAATTCTTCTCAGAAGGAAAGGAAATTGAATTTAGGGGCATCACAGCGAAACCTAGGAAGATAATTAGCCCTAATGGTATGACAAATATTTTGAAAAAGGAACAATGGGGGATAATTGCACATTTATGTTCACTAGATGTTCAAACGTCTAAGCCATCCATTTCTCCAGATCTCCAATAAGTCCTTGACAATCATTCCAATGTATTGAAGACTCCCAAAGGTCTTCCACCTATTCACGATCATGATCATGCTATTCACTAGATTCCAGGAAGTGTTCCTCCAAACATTAGACCTTAAAGTTATCCTTATGCCCAAAAGATTGAAATTGAACATATGGTTGCAGAAATGATAGAGGCAAGTATAATTCAACCTAGCCAAAGTTCTTTCTCTTCTCCAACAATATTGGTGCACAAGAATGACAGATCATGGTGTATGTGTCTGGATTATAAAGAGATCAACAAGCTCACTATTAAAGATAAGTTTTATATTCCTGTCATTGATAAATTGTTGGATGAACTACACGGAGCAATTTACTTCACGAAGTTGGAACTTCGTTTGGGATATCACCAAATTCGAATGAAGACAGAAGACATTCTGAAATCAGCATTTAAAACTCATGAAGATCATTATGAATTTTTGGCCATGTCTTTTGGCCTTACTAATGCGCCTTCCACATTTCAAGGTTTGATGAATTCCACCTTCAAACCCTTCTTTGGAAAACTTGTGTTAATATTTTTTGATGATATACTAATCTATAGCAAGTTTTGGAAGGATCATGTTCAACATGTTGACAAGGTGCTAAAATTATGGGTGGAGAAACAATTGTATGCAAAATCATACAACTATTTCTTTGGAGTACAGGAAGTGGAATATTTGGGTCGTATTGTATCCAATAAGGGTGTTTAGGCAAACCCCAACAAAATTAAACCCATCAAGGAATGGAAAATCCCCACAACCTTAAGCCATCTTCAAGGATTTCTCGGGTTGACAGGGTATTATCGCAAATTTGTTAAGAATTATGCGAAGATAGCAACACCTCTAACAACATTACTGAAGAATAATGCATTTTTTTTGGACTCCGGAAGAAACCAAGGCCTTTGAACATCTTAAAGAGGCAATGCGTCAAGCTCTCGTATTAGCTACACCAAACTTCACAAAAACCTTTATTGTGGAATGTGATGCCTCAGGAAATGGCAAAGGTGTTGTTTTAATGCAAGAAGAAAGACCTATTTCTTTTGAAAGTCGTCCAATTAAGGGAAAGTATTTACAAAAACCTACTTATGAGAAGGAGATGTTGACAATACTACATGCACTAAAGAAATGGCACCCTTACCTAATGGAAAGACATTTTAAGATAAAAACAAATCATTATAGTCTTAAATACTTCTTCGAACAAAGATTATCTACAGAAGAGCAGCAAAAATGGGTAACAAAAATGTTGGGTTATGACTTTGAAATCCTCTACAAAAAAGGGAAGCAAAATGTTGTTGCAAATGCACTCTCAAGAAGAGATGAGGATGTGGAAGCATTGTTGTAAATTTATGTAGATGTTCTATGCTTGATGCAACTTTACTTTTCACTACAGCAATCACATAAACAATCAAGTAAAATGCTGATAGAACATACCAGAGGATCTACAGAAGACAAACCAAAAACAGAAAAATGTGGTGGTGCGTTACGGCGGTCAACAGGATGCTTCAACCAGCAAGTCTCCTTGGTCAGCCAACCCAGCATGTGTCACAACAGTCCTCAAAACAGCCACACAGTCAACGCAAAGTCAACCCCATAAAAGTCAACGTTGTCTAGAAAAGTCAACACAAGACAACAGCAAGAAAGTCAACACAGCTCGGTCTTCAGTCAACCTTTTGACCTCAATTTTTGTGCCAAAATGTACAGCCTTCCAAAATCGAAGTCTCCACCAAAATTCAGCCTCTTTGGACCATGCGTTGACCAAGGTCAACGCTGGTCAAACTTGCATAGAAACCCTAGCTGCAGTAAATTCTTCCAAACCCTCGCTGCAGTAAATTCGTCCTTCTTTCCCACATGTGAACCAAAACTGCTTCCAAGGAGCTCATACTAAATCAAAAGAGGAGATGATGTGTGAGGATGAGATTAGTGAAAAAGTCTTCCAACGTTGACTCTATTTATATCAATCACTGAGGTGTGTGACACATCTGCTAGGGGTGCAAAACCTTAAGGCCGACCTGCACATATTTGAAATTATTAAAAATAAATTCAAAATAAATGTTCTGCTCATCGGATTAAGATCAATTTTAGATCGACCTTACACCTCTCCGAAAGAGGAACCCAATAAAAATATCGGTATCTTCATCTGAGCATCACAACATGGAGTTTGGACCTAGTTGTCCAATTTTAACACTCCCTCTCAACTAGGGAGAACTCCATCCACCTGTGCAATCAAACATCGTGTGTCATCTCGCCGTAACTTGTAGGAATATCTTTGTTTGAACGAAGTGGTTCAATCATAAAGACATCATTCACAAGGCGGCAGTTCGGCTGGGGCTAAAACCTCCTCAGGACTCACAAAAGAGTCCATATCAACGAGTTGGTTTATCTAACACAGAAGTCAATATGGAGGTTCCGAAACCTATTCAGGACTCAAGAAAGTCATGTCTCTAACCGAAGTTAGTTTTACGATGACCGAAGTGGGTTGGAGGTACGAAACACTCACTAGGACTCAAGAAGTTCGCTAACTGGAGATTAGTTTCAACGACCGGAAGGGACTGCAATAGGTACGAAACCTCACTGGGACTTAAATCTCCAGATCAGTGGTTCGGACCATGCCATCTGAATGAGAGTATGGAAATCTGCGATCGTCGATCACTCTTTGCTACTGTTCAGCGACTTTTCCACCTCATTGGCAAATGATGCAACCCATGAGAGTATTCCCGAACTCAAATGGGTAGGATGCATACGGGGCACAGATAATGAGAGGTGAACCAACTCAATCATCATAACGGTGGGACCCAAGCACACCAACAAGTTTCGGCAAGCCTAGCCCTGTGGTTGCATATAGCTCCGAGAAGTTATCCCCAACGCCACCCCAGAGCTCCCAGAGCTCATTGTCCAACAGGACCCTCAGAATAGGGTCGTTCCACTATACCAAGATTCTCACGGAAGTTTAGGAACATGACCTTCCCCAAGAGCATTGTGAGAATATTCGCGACTTGCTCATCGGCAAACATGTAATCGAGCCTTATAGCGCCCTCCTTTGTACCATATCTAGAATAAAGTGGTACCGGCCATCAACATACTTGGATCAAGGCGGGATTACATGACAAAGCGAATCCCCTCTGGTCATCACAAGGTTCGCGACAGCATCTGGCATGCTCAAACTGACTCAGAAGAGCACCCGCAACCTTAAGTGACTTCACAACGGAGCCATACATCTTCCCACGATGTAGCCGTCTTGGTGGTGCTCAGGCCTCTGGGCTTTTTGTTCCTACTCAAAACAGATCTACGTGCGAAGTAGCATCCAGATGTGCTCTTGCGATCCACCACACAGCCAGCCCAATCGGCATCAGTATATCCACGGAGTGTCATACTCCTGGCAGTGTATCTCAGCCCATGGTCTGTCGTGCCTCAGAGATATCTCAAGAGTTTCTTGGCACCAACCCAGTGAATGTTATGATCAACCATGTGTTGACTCAAAGTGTTCACTGCACAACATACATTCGGATGGGTCTTCACTAAGAACATCAGGGCCCCTATGAGTTGACAATACTCAGTAGGATTTGCTAACACGGGCCCAGCAGCGTTGCCACTCAACTTCTTAATGTTGAGCTCCATCGGTGTCGACACGGACTTACAGTCCACCATAATAAATCTTTCCAGAAGCTTCACAATGTATTTTCCTTGAGAAAGGAAAATCTCGCCAGGTCTCTGCCAGACCTCCAGGCCTAGGAAGTAGTGCATCAGTCCTAGGTCCTTCATCTCGAACTCAGCAACGAGCTCCCTCTTGCACTGATGAATGAGAGGGTCAGCACCTGTCACGAAGAGGTCCTCCACATACAGCACCAAAATGAGAGGCTTCTCTCTATCAACCTTGAAGTAAAGGTTTGAATCAG
Source organism: Pinus albicaulis (assembly GCA_034641835.2). Taxonomy (NCBI): domain Eukaryota; kingdom Viridiplantae; phylum Streptophyta; class Pinopsida; order Pinales; family Pinaceae; genus Pinus; species Pinus albicaulis. Next base: position 331,094,378 of record CM076580.1, read on the forward strand.
CATTACTACGAGTGAAGCCCAGCTTCATTAGGTAGCTATCTATCCTCTCGTACCAAGCTCTGGGTGCTTGCTTCAACCTATGAAGGGCTTTCTTCAACCTGTAGACATGGGTGTCCCAATCCTGGATTTCGAACCCCAAAGGTTGCTCTACATACACCTGTTCCTTTATCGCACCATGCAGAAATGCGGTCTTTACATCCATCTAATGAAGACTCCATCCTTGCGTAGCAACAAGGGCTATGATAGATCGAATGGTGGTCACAGGTGCAAATATGTCATCATAGTTTATGCCTTCTTTTTGAGAGAAGCCACAGGAAACGAATCTTCCCTTGAACTTTTCAGCACTTTCATCAGATCCATGCTTGATCTTGTAGAGCCATTTCGAGGTGACAACTGCTTTGTCCTCCGGTCTTGGAACCACATCCCAGACATCATTATGGAATCATACTCTTCGTGCATAACATCCTTCCAAACTTGATGCTTTATGGCTTCCTCAAAAGATCCAGGCTAGGATTGTTCAATAGTACTCATGGCTGCTAGATACCCTTGGTATCTACTCGGCTTCTTGCTTTCACGGAATGTCCCCCTTGGGGCCATATGTCCCTCAGTATACTCGAGAGTGTCCCTGAGCCATGATGGTCTCTTTCCCAGTGAAGGAGGTGGATCAATCGGGTCCATCGGTCCTTCAACATCAGGCATCATCTCATCCTTCGGTTCCTCTTGATTTCCAGGCCTTGCTTCATGATCTTTCTCAGATCTCAGAAGATAAACTACTTTCCTCAGGGAAGCATCTTCATCAAAGGTGACATTGTGGCATATCTCCACTTCCCTTTGACCGGGCACATAGAATCTATAGGCCTTCGAAGTTTCGCTGTAGCCCACAAACATTGTGGTCTCCCTCTTGATGCTAGCTCCTCTGCAAAAGTTCTTGAACTCGTTGGACTCATATTCAGTGCCATTATAGGTCTGTCGGATAGCATCTCATGTCATTGCTCCCAGTGGACTTCCTCCAACCTGGTAGAGTGTATCAATTCTAGGCCCAAACGTGATAGCTCCCTTGAAGCTCTTCTTCCACATGCGCACCTTTCCATCAATGAATGCCACATTGAAACCTTTGTCTTCCATGGCCGATATAGACACAAGGTTCTTCTTCAAATTAGGTACATAAAGTACATCCTGCAAGCGGAGGACTTGACCTTGAGACAAGTGGAGGGTCACAGTCCCTGTCCCTTTCACGGGATATGTGGCATTATCTCCAAGGATAATTTCCAAATTAGTATCCTTCTCAACCATATCAGAGAGTGCTTCCTTGAACCCAGTGATGTGCCTTGAGGCACCACTATCTATCACCCAGACATCCATAGTGTCGGGTGGAGATGCAGTAGAGAGGGCAGATACAAGAATGAATTCATTTCTTTTATCAACAACATTTGATTCCTCATATCTAGAATTTCTTGACCTTTTGAAAGGTTGATCATTTCCGCCGGAGGGAGCCTTCCTCCTTCCCTGGAACCTGTTGTTCCTTTAGTTGCCATCCCTTCGATTGTTGTTGTTGTCATCATCATCAAGAGAATCCCTTTTGAAAAAGAATTCTCTAGCATAGTGACCTGGCCTATGACAAGTGTAACACTTGCCCTTCTTTTCTTGTGCCCCTGCTCTTCCTTTGTTCTTTGGACCACCAAAGTTCTTCTTTCTAGAATGAGCAGCGTAGGCAGCATTCCCTTCATTTTCATACTCCTTCATTCTTGTCTCTTCTTGAACGCATCTCAACAGTACCTCGTCAAAGTCAAGTATCACATTATTATTGAGAATGGTAGTGTTGAACACATGCCATTCGGATGGGAGCCCTCCAAGTGCAGTGAGTACCATATCTCGATCAGCGATTGTCTCCCCAATAGCCAACAGATTGTTCCTGATTTCAATTAGCTTCAGAAAGTATGATTGGACAGACTCATCGTTGCCTTTCTTCAGATTCTTCAATTGACTCTTGAAGAATAGTACTTGATTCGCATTGTTAGCTTTGAACATGAGGATCAATTTATCATACATCTCTTTGGATGTGCCCAACTCAAAGATGTAGGCCACCAGGCTTTTATGAATGGATTCCCTGATCATCAACTTTGCTTTGATCTCCCCCTTCTTGTACTTTGTTTTGGCAACAGCAGTAGCAGTGGATGGAGGTTCTTGGATTTTACCCTGCACATAGTCCATGACATCTTGGTCTTTCAATTTGGGATCCAATATCATCTTCCAAGCATGGAAGTCATCCTTCCCAGTCAATTTGTCATCCTCCTTGAAGCCATTGTTTGTGGAACCCATTATCCTCTTCGGTGATTGCTACAAATAGGGCTTGTTTTCACCTCAGCTCTGAACCCATGTAAATTTATGTAGATGTTCTATGCTTGATGCAACTTTACTTTTCACTACAGCAATCACATAAACAATCAAGTAAAATGTTGATAGAACATACTAGAGGATCTATAGAAGATAAACCAGAAACAAAAAAATGTGGTGGTGCGTTATGGCGGTCAACAGGATGCTTCAACCGACAAAGTCTCCTTGGTCAGCCAACCCAGCATGTGTCACAACAGTCCTCAAAACAGCAACACGGTCAACCCAAAGTCAACCCCAAAAAAGTCAACGATGTCCAGAAAAGTCAACACAAGACAACAGCAAGAAAGTCAACGCAGCTCGGTCTTTGGTCAACCTTTTGACCTCGATTTTTGTGCCAATATGTACGGCCTTCCAAAATCGAAGTCTCCACCAAAATTCAGCCTCTTTGGACCATGCATTGACCAAAGTCAACGCTGGTCAAACTTGCGTAGAAACCCTAGCTGCAGTAAATTCGTCCAAACCCTAGATGCAATAAATTCGTCCTTCTTTCCCACGTGTGAACCGAAACTGCTTCCAAGGAGCTCATACTAAATCAGAAGAGGAGATGATGTGTGAGGACGAGATTAGTGAAAAAGTCTTCCAACGTTGACTCTATTTATATCAATCATTGAGGTGTGTGACACATCTGCTAGAGATGTAAAACCTTAAGGCCGACCTGCACATATTTGAAATTATTAAAAATAAATTCAAAATAAATGTTCTGCTCATCGGATTAAGATCAATTTTAGATCGATCTTACACCTCTCCGAAAGAGGAACCCAATAAAAATATTGGTATCTTCATCCAATTTTAACAATTGTTATGTGCCATTTCTATTATCCAACCTGATTGGATAACTGAAGCAAGAGATGAATGGAAGACTGATGAAGAGGTATGGACACTCATTTAAAAGTTGCAACAAGATCCTATTGCATCTAATTCATTTATTTGGAAAAATGATTCATTGTGGTACAAAGATCACTTATATCTATGTAAGAACTACCAACTTAAACAAAACATATTTTCCGAATTGTACACCTCTCCTATAGCGTTGGAAAATCAAGAGACTTGTAGATTATAGATGATTTTCCTTAAACTTGATAATTACTTGTAATGTTAGTTGGTCTTTCATTACTTCTTTAGTTCTTGTTCATGAAGCAACCACCAAAACAATGAAGATCACAAAGAGACAAAGTACACAAGATATAGGCTCCAAGCTAGGGAAAAACCCGTCCAAGGGGAAAACCCAAAAAGAAATGCTTCTCTTCTTATAGAATCTTCTTACAATGAGACTTCCAAGACCAAAAGACAAAAGTCGAAAATCCTCCCAAGCACCAAGTCAGTCCCTAGCAAGATCTTCTTCAAGGCAGCTTCCAAACTTCGACCTTCTACAGCTTCGCTCTAGAATTTCAGCCCTGCAACTGTTCCTCAGAATTTTGGCCCTACAATTTCGACCTCCAACAACTACAACTACATAGAAAAACTAACTTCGCACGTGTGGAACAGAGAGAAAGAGAGAGATTATCCCAAGAAAACTTTGATTCTTCCTTTTTGTCTTTGTCCTTCTAGCTCTTTTTCTCCTTCGTTATTGCAGATCAAACTTGTTATGAGTGAGTGTGTCGAATGAGGTCAAGCTCCTTGTATTTATAGCCTCCTTGAGGGTTCGAATAGCCCTCCCCTTAGGCCGACTTGTCCTTGACTGGGGCCGACTTGGTCTTGGAGGAATAAATGGTTTTTTCTTGACAAAATATATATTTTTCTTTGTTACAATGAGTCCAAATGGAACTCTAATACATGACATAATTTCTTCTTTGTCCTAGAAAGACCTAGAAGCACAAAGAACATGCTTTTGACCTAGACTAGAGCATGAAACCCATAAAAATAAAATCTTATTTTCTTTATTCAAAATATACAATGTCATGATTATACAAAGGTCATTATGAAAACCGAACCTAGTTACAATTTCCAACACTCCCTCTTAGCTAGGGAGCTATTCATAATCCCATCATGAAGTACAAGGAATCTCATTCTTGAAGCATTCTCATAAGAAGAGTCAGATAGGTAAGCCATATTTGTCAAGCATCTATACCATAACCATCATTGTCATTGAGGGCCTTAACTAGACATCATGCTCGGAGGCTTTACGTGAGCTTCCACACTACCTCTACGGCACATACCCCATTTGAATGTTCATCGAGTATGTCCTTTTAGGACTATTCTTATCTGGAATTTCCAATCCTGAATCCTCAAAGAATATCAGTCCTCTTTGACTACTCTTATCTTGGATGCCCTACCTCATCCTCAAAGAGAATCGGTCTACAACTTCTTTTCCTGGAATCTACAATCCATAAGAAGTTTGAATTTCATATGCTTATCCAATCCTCCAGACTCCATTCTTTCTTTATGGCCTTCACTCAGACTTATGGTTGTTAGTCCTGGTCTAGTGCATGACCCATAAAGACAAGAACTATCCCACATCACTCCCTTTTGATTACGGAAGAGATGTCTACCAAACCAAGCTTATCTCTCAGGTACTCAGGCTTCTTGTTTGCTAATGCTTTAGTCAAAATATATGCTACCTATTCATCTGTAGGTAGATAGTGCAGCTACAGGACCCCATGTCATACCAAACTTCTGATGTAGCGGTAATTATTATTTATATGTTTCGTCCTAGCATGGAACACCAAGTCTCCAGCCAATCTTATGCAACTCCCATTATCACAATGTATGTGCATAGGGCTAAGCAGTCCTTCAAACAAATTTGACAATAACTTCCTGAGCCAAACTGCTTCCCGCCAAACATTGCTTGCAAAAAAGAAGTATGCTTCAGCACTACTCAAAGCAATTGTATCCTGCGTTATGCTCATCCAAAAGACCATGGATGATCCTAGGCTAAAGCATCCACCTGTTGTGCTTCTTCCATCCGTCTCACTGCCACCCCAGTCAGAATATGTATATCCCATGAGTTGAATCTCATTACCATTATAACGAAAGCAGTGATGTATAGTTCCAATCAAATATCTTAGGATGTGTTTGGTTGCAATCTAATGATCATGTTTTGGGACCATCTGAAACTGATTGAGGACATTTAATGCAAAACAAATGTTTGGTCTAGTGTTCACCAAATAGATCAAGGACCCAATTAATTGTCTATAGCAAGTAGGATCCACCTAACTAGCATTGAAAAATGTGTAACTAGGTTCGGTCTTCATAAGTATGAAATGTACTTTTGATTCTTGTAAATTGTAAAATAAAAGAAAATTATTATTAATGGAGCATGGGTTTCATGCTCAAGGTCTTTTATTTTATAGGCCAAGCACCCATTGAGTGCTTCTATGGTTTGTCCTAGGTCAACTTTCAAGAAGTCAAAAGAGTCATTGTCATAAATTGAAGACCCCATCGGGCACATTGTAACTTGTAGATAAAATTATTTTTGCCTTTAAAATGTCGGAATACCCTCCAAGACCAAGTCGGCCTAGCAGGAAGAACCACGTCAATCTTGAAGAGCCTATAAATAGAAGAGAAATCGTCCTCCTTGGGACACATTCACTCACCACTCATTCCAGCGAAGGAAGAGGAAGAAGAAGGCAGCAAAGGAAGAGGAAGAAGAAGTTTCTCTCACATGTGCTAAGGAGGACTAGGGTTTCTCCATAAAATCTAGGGCTTCCATCTACAAGTTCAATCTTAGAGAAAAAAATGCAAAGAGGTCAAGCGAAGATCACCAAGGGTCATCCTTAAGCTCAAGAAGTCAGGGAAAGGCAAGCGAAGGTCAAGGGAAGGCTCTAAAGGAAGATCGAAGTTCCACGTGTAGCATCTACAACTGCAGGGAGGCCGAAATTTCAGATTTGCAGTAGGAGGCCGAAAATCTTGCAGCAGGAGGTCGAAGAAGTGCTATTGGAAGAGATTTGACTGAGTTTGATTGAATCGAGGCTAGCACATCATCCGAAGAGGTTGGTTTTGGTCTTGGAGGGTATTGGTCTCAGTCTTAAGGTCATGGAATTCGTCAATTGAAGAATCTTTAAGGAAGAGAAGAGATTTGTGGGTTTTCCTCTCAAGTGGAGAGGCTTTGGCCCTGGCTTACATGCTATATTTTGTGTTCTTGTTTTGCTAGTTGTTTGATGATTCACACATAATAATAAGAAACAAAGCTAATAAGTAAAAAGACATCGCAAACAATTATCAAGTAAAGAGATAATTATAATCATTGCCCTTTAGAATTTTCAACATGGTATCAGAGCTAAGGTTCGCTAAGGGCATTATGAAGATCCCCACTACATTGAAGAAGTTCATCAAGAAGTGTTCAAAGGTAGCAAGCTATCTCAAGAAAGGCATCAAGGAAGCATGGAATCTTCTATTCACTACTAAGAAGGAAGTAATCAAGGCAAAAGATGAAGGTGTCTCTTCTAGGCACTCACTAGCACATTCCAAGACGAGAGGATTTGGGTTATTGATAATGGTGCATTTAGACACATGACTAGTCATCACAAACAATTGAAGACATTATTAAAGGGAAAATCTTCTTACTCAGTGGAACTTGGAGATAATAAGAGCTATCCCATAAGAGGAATTGTATCGACCTCTATAGAGCTGGAGAATGGAAGCAACATTCACCTCAACAACACCCTATTTGTTCCAGGTTTGCATAAGAACTTACTTTCCATTTCAAGTCTAGAAGATTAGGGTGATAGAGTAGCTTTCACTGATGGAAAGGTTGTAGTATGGAGTAAAAACTCAAGCATAGAGAATGTTAAAGTAATTGGTATTCGAGAAGGAAGACTTTATAGGTTGATATCTCCTCTAGCACAAGCTTTGGTTCACATTGAAATCAGCCCATGTGAACTCTGGCATAGAAGATTTGGTCATCTTCATTTCAAAATCCTTCCAACTCTAAGTTCCATAGTAGATGGAATCCCTGAATTGAAAGAAGATCATGAACGAGTATGTAAGCGATGTACATTGGGTAAGAATACCAAGAGACCATTTGGAAACAATGTTTCACGGTCAAAAGAAATCTTGGATCTCATTCACTCCGATGTATGTGGTCCTATGACTCCTAAATCACTTGGAGGTCATCTATATTATGTCACCTTTATACATGATCATTCAAGAAATGATAGCCTTCTGTAAGGAGTCTGGGATTAAGAGGGAGTTGATAGTCTCGTACAATCACGAACAAAATGAAGTTGCAAAACGAAAGAACCAATCCATTGAAGAAAATGTAAAATCAATGCTACATGATCAAGATCTACCGAAATTTATGAGGGGAGAAGCCACGAAGATAGCAGTATATATTCAAAATCGAAGTCCCCACAGGTCACTGGACAACAGGATTCCTAAAGAAGTATTCACTGGGAAGAAACCAATTGTAGTCATTCTTCATATCTTTGGGTGCCCTGTATATATTCATATACCAAAGGACAAAATAAAGAAGTTGGATCCATCAGGCATGAGAGGAACATTTGTTGGCTACAACAACTCCTCTAAGGCCTTTAGAATCTAAATAAAGGAAGGACGCCATATAGAAGTAAGACGAGATGTCATATTTGAGGAAAGTATCGCATTCAAGAAATCTAAGGAACTTCCCATGGGCTCCGATGACGAAGAACTTCCAGTATTTGAAGAGGAAGTTAATAGGAAATAAGAAGAATCTCATTGTGAAGATGAGGGTCCCAGTGAACCTATTCAACCTGTGGTCCTCCCTGAATCAAGAAAGAGACCTAACTAGTTGAAATCTACACTAATTTATGCAGAAGGTCATGGAGCAACGAAAAGCACATTCATAGAAAGCAAGAAACCGAAGCAATATTCTAGGTATGCGGCACACATGACAAAACTAATAGAAGCGGAGCCATCCACCTTCGAAGAAGTTGTCAACCATCAAGAATGGAAGGATGCCATGAGTGAAGAATACTAATTTATAATGAAGAATGGAGTTTGGAAGATCGTACCTAAGCCTGAAGACAAATCTGTGGTAACTTCCAAATGGATCTATAAAATCAAACATGCGGCAGATGGAAGCATCAATAAGTACAAGGCAAGATTTGTGGCTAGAGGCTTCTCTCAACAAGAAGGCATTGACTATGAAGAGACATTTGCTCCAACAACAAGGTATACAACGATTCGTTCATTGATATCTTTGGCAACATCAATGGGATGGAACATCCACCAAATGGATGTCAAGACTGCGTTTTTACATGGCACAATTAATGAAGAAGTCTATATAGAGTAACCCTTGGGATTTGAAGTTAAAGTCAGGAAAGCATATGTTTGCAGATTGAAGGAAGCATTATATGGCCTCAAGCAAGCACCAAGGGCATGGTATGTTAGAATGGTGCATACCTACAAAGAATAGGCTTCACAAAAGGTTATGTTGATCTGAACCTTTATATCAAGGTTGTGAAAAGAGAACCGGTATTCATTCTTCTATACGTATATGATCTTCTTTGATAGGTGTAGAAGGTCGAATTGAAGAATGTAAGAAGCAACTAGCAGCATAATTTGATATGAAAGATCTAGGGTTGCGGAATTACTATTTGGGACTGGAATTTTGGCAAGAACCTAAAGAAATTTACCTAGGTCAAGAGAAGTATGTGATCAAGATGTTGAAGAGGTTTGACATGATGGATTGCAAACCGATGACCACTCTAATGATCATGAACTTGAAGAGACTCAGGAGTTCCGAAGCAAGCCCTGTGGATCATTCGAAGTATAAACAACTGATTGGCTCCCTAATGTACTTGGTGAATATTCGACCAGACATATCTTTTGCAGTAAAAATTCTTAGTCAATTCCAAGTAGAGTCGAAGCATGATCATTGGATAGCAACGAAACATATATTGAGATATCTGTGAGGAACTATCAACCACTGCCTGAAATATTCAAATATGATAGGAAGAATGATGTCCATCTAATTGGATATACAGATTCCGACTGGGGAGGCTGTGAGCAGGATGGAAGAAGCACTATGGGAGGATGTTTCAGTCTAGGATCCTCCATGATTTCATGGATGAGCAGAAAGCAAGACATAGTTGTTTTGAGTAGTGTTGAGGTTGAGTATATTGCAGCATGTGAAGTAAGCAGAGAAGTGTTCTGGTTGAGGAAGTTATTGTATGACATGTTCAAAGGACCCATGTACCCTACAGTGATACATTATGACAACACCAGTTTTATACGATTGTCTGATGACCCAGTATTTCATGGAAAGACAAAGCATATAAACAACAAGTATCACTATATTCAGGAGCTAGTACAAAATGGTGTGTTACAGCTACAGTATATCTCCACTGATGAGCAGGTAGTTGACATATTGACGAAATCTCTTCCTAATAAGAAGCTTGTGTACTTAAGAGATAAGCTTGGTTTGACTGATATATCCTCCCTAGTTGAGAGAGAGAGATAGGCACATCATTCTTGTCTTCCCCTGGGAAGACAGAATGGAGGATTGGGTAACCATCTGGCATATGATACTCTTTGAGGATGAGGTAGGGCATCCAAGATAAGAGTAGTCGTGGACCGATATTCTTTGAGGACTAGCTATCCAAGACAAGAATGGTCCAAAGAAGGTCATACTCGGTGAACACCTGGGTGGAGTATGTATTTTGCGAGACAATGATGATGGTGTCTATAAATCATTGGTCTCGCCAGCAATGTGCTCTGATCTTGTGGAGAGATAGAGTTGTTAGTCAAGACCTTACTATGTGACAATGTTGGTTAATATGATGCTAGACAAATGGGTTACCAATTCGACTCTTCTTATAAGATCTCTTCATACTGAGAATGTCCATGTAGCTTTTATAAATACCTCCCTAGTTAAGAGGGAGTGTTGAAAAATGTGTAACTAGGTTCGGTCTTCATAAGTATGAAATATACTTTTGATTCTTGTAAATTGTAAAATAAAAGAAAATTATTATTAATGGAGCATGAATTTCATGCTCAAGGTCTTTTATTTTATAGGTCAAGCACGCATTGAGTGCTTCTAGGGTTTGTCCTAGGTCAAGAAGTCAAAAGAGTCATTGTCATAAGTTGAAGACTGTTGTAAAATGTAACTAGGTCGGTCTTCATGCTAACTATGTAACTATGAAAAGAAGAAGACAATGGTAAGAAAAATGTATTTTTGTCTCATGGGTTTCATGAGCAATATTTTATGTAGATAGACTTCTTCTTGATGTCTATTAGGTTCTTGTCTTCTAAGTATAAATAGGATTAAGTGTCAAAGTCATGAAGGATCTAGTTCAGATGGATATGCTCAAAGACCTTGGAAAGTAGCTCTCAACAGCCCTCCAAAAGGTGTTGGAAGACAAGCTCAAAATATGGCGGAATCAACCTTCAACAATCTTGGAATATATGTGAAGTAATAAGCCAGAGAAATAAACTACAAGTTGACCTGCTGAAGCAACAGTTGGCTATAATGCACCCAACGGCTCACCAATGGTTGATCAATCTCCTATATATATATATATATATATATATATATATATATATATACTGCAGCTCATTTGGAAAACAATGGAATGCGGATTAGTCTAAGATGGGACAGCGTATAAAGGAGCAGATCCAAGACAGTATTGAATGCGGACCTGTCTAAGGTTACTCAGGGTTTAGTGCGGATAGTAATTGCGGAAAGAACAGGAAGGATAGACAGCAGATCAGTGTAGCAAAGGACAGACTTCTGATAGGTGCAGCAAGGGACAGATTTGCAGATTAATAAAGTCGGTTTGCGGATAAGTGCAGAAGGGTACAAGTGCAGAGATTTTTGAGCTCTAAAATATCTATTGTAAGAATTTGTCTAAGACAAGACAGTGATCTAAAGGTGATAGAAAGTAAGGAAGGTAACTCAGAGATTTACTTTCCTAACCACATTGTAAGATATTCAGTTACAAGTAAAATCAATTCTGTCTCTACATTTGTATAAGCACTTTGACATTGACTTTATGAAGGATTAACTAAGAATACATAAGCAAGCTCACAAGTAATTATCAGGAACAGAATTTTTGTATTAATCACAAGCCTTTCAAATTCTCAACATGGTATCAGAGCTAAAGTACTGAACATAAGGGTTGCTTGTCAACAAAGTCACTCAAAGAAGCAAGGATCAAATTTTGGATTGAAAAGACAAACCAGTTTGCAAAGAAGACTATCCAACTAGTTTGTATGAAAAGATTAACTCATTAATCCTTGCACTCAAAACATTGTTTGAAGGAGAATCACAAGTTCTGAAGATAGTCATTTTAGTCAAGGGTTCAAGAACAACAACTTTGAAGAAAAGAAACTCTGACTTCATCAACATAAAGGGAGCTGCAAGCAAGACCACTCAAGTAAGTATTCATGACCCTATCTATCAAGATGCCTTTTTGTAAAGAAAGCAACAAGTTGGTTGGATCATCAAACTTCAGTGCATAGAAAAAGAGAACAGACTTGAATTTAATTAAAGACGAAGTAATGGACTATATCGAAGGATCTACTGTTCAACCTCCAAAAAAAGATACTTCAGCCCATGCCAAGTACATGAAGGGAGAAATTAGAGCCCAAAGGATTCTCATAGAATCCATCAAAGATTCTCATTCCCTATGTATCAAAACTAAAGACTGCAAAACAAATGTATGAAAAATTGGTGGAGTTATTCTCTGTGAGTACTGCTGGAGAAGCAATCTCTCTGAGACAAGAACTCTACAAAATGAAATTATGAAAAGAAGTAGGAATCGTCCCATACTTTATGAGGGTCTGAAATAAGAGATCAACTACAAGAACTAGGAGAAGTGATGTCTGACACTGAGATGACAATAGTGGTGTTGAATGCTCTACCAGAGGAATGGGGATTAATTTCAGTCTATATAAAAGAAAAATCCACTCCATTCTTACGACGTTGGTCTCAAAAATAGAGGAATTGAAAGACTAAAGGCTAAATCATTTCACAAGATCAAGTGGAGTAAAATTATGCCTATGTACCTTATATAGGAAGAAAGGAAGATTCGGAAAATTTGGCCCTCAAAATAAAAGAAGAAATATGGACAACATGCGATGCTTTGGATGTGATGAACTTGGACATTATAAAAGAGAGTGTCCTAAATCTGGAAATGTCAAAAGGAAAAAGGAAGAAGCTCATGTCACGTATGAAAGAGAAGAACCTAACACTAAAAGATCCAAGAAGGAGGAAGCAAGAGATCTCCATTATGATTGAGATCATCTTTATCTTTAAGTGATCTATGATTGTTTGTAAAAATTGTATGATAGTAATGTACATTAAGAAGCATGGAAGAAGCTCTCAATATAACAGCTTCTGGAAAACCTCCCTACTCAAGTAAAGCAATCATCAGATCAAGGGTCATCATGGGTACAAAGCTTTGAGATGTGATGACATATTGATGAAGCAGGTCAAGGGAATGAATCTATTCGTTCCTAAAAATTGCTATAGGATGACTCAAGGGAAAAAGGTATGAGGTATGTATATATTTATATGCTGACAATGGATGTTGTGATGTCATGTTATATGGTTGTGTTGTCGCACAGAATGTCCAGGCACAACGAAAACGGCTTAGATCGGGGGCTGTCACCCTGATCCCCAATCTCTCTATCTAAGCCATCTCCTTGCAGGCTAAGGGAGGTAGACCCTGACGAAAATGGAGGAGGAGAACTTGTTGGAGACCAACCAATTCAGGAGACACAGCTATATAACCAAATACTTGTTAAGATTTACGAGACTTTACACATCCAATTTAGATTCAGAACTTTAAAACCAGTGCCTTATGGAGTCAAAATATCCTGTTAAGAAATTAAAGTCAAGTATCCGATATGTAACTGTTTCTATGAAAAACAGATTCACCACAATGATATTCGATAAAACGCACCACAACTATGCATTAAAGTACTTTGAACCCACAGCAATGTTATCATGAGATGACCATCAAATTGAAATGCTAGATCTTTGCAATATTTCCGAATTTATGATGTTCTGAATAACCCAATCCAGAAATTAAAAAAATTTATATAGTCAAACTTAGGATAAAAATTTAAAAGCTCATTTGACTATGAAATAATTTATTTATTTTTGAGAATTTTCTATATTTTTTATTATTTTTAAACAATATATACAAATAAAACTAAAACTATGGATTTAAAATCTAAGTTTAAATCTAAAACAAAAAAAAAATTAAAAATAAAGTTAAAGTTAATTAAAATCTAAAAATCTAACAAAAATTTAAACGAAAATCCTAAAAGGAAGATTTTTTATTTTTATCTTTGATTTTTTCTAAAATCTAAAAAAATGAAATAAAAAATTTGAAATTTTAAGACTAATTAAAACAAAAACTAAAACACACGTTAATTAAAATCTAAAAACTAGAAACGAAAAACTAAAAATTTAAAAATTAATAAACAAAAATTGAATTAAACCTAGGGACTAAACTAACGCTACACATTAAAATCTAAAATCTAACAAACAAATGAAACGAAACCCTAAGAAAAATTAAACGCATAGATTGAAGTATCATAGGCGTGCTTTTGTTTTTGTTTTTGCAAGTCGAGGAGCTGGACGGCGGAAGGGGAGGACAGCATGCAGAGGTCAAGGGAGCACGACAGCCGAGCAAATGGTCAAAGGAAATGTGTAGAGCATGGGTGGCGAACAGGTAAAGAGGCAACGATGAGGGAATGACTAACGCTGGTTGTGCGTGAGGCAATATGGCAGTGTAAAGAGAAAAGGGACAGCGTATAGATAAATGAAGGGCAGACACAGAAATTTGAGGTAGCGTATGCACGCAGAAGCAGGGGCAACGTATGCAGAGAATGAGGGAGCGTGTGAAGGCAAAAATGTAATAGGAATTGGAGGCAGAATGAAAAAATTATCTCAAGAAAAACCCAGTACATTCTAAATTCCTTCAACAATTAAAATTTTTCCCATATAACTCAGAGTTTTTGAATGTTGATTTAAATGCACCTGAGATCTTCTCTTTTGTACTCAAATCTGCCAACAAAAGCGGTCCTGAGGCCAGATCTTACCCTCTGGGGGTTAGATCTGGCTCAGATCTTAAAAAAAAATTCTGAGAAACCCCCTACAACCCAGCAAAAAGCCAGAACAAATCCAAAACTATGCACAAAAATTAATAAACCCTTACACCCTAGAGAATATACACGAATTTACAATGCTAATTTACAGATCATAAACCCTCTTTGCCAGATTTAAAACAGCTTTCAGCGCAATTTAGAAAATGAAAATTTAAGAGATAGGCACAAGCCTAATAAAAAACCATGCAAAAAAAAACGAAATTTAAGATAAGCCCGGGGAATTAGATCTGGAGGGCTCTTCAGATCTCATCTCCTGGGAGTCAGCTGGTCCAAACTAGGACTTTCCCAAACACCCAGTTTTAAATCCTGAAGATTTCTGCAAACTTAAAGTTAACCTGTCAAATTAATAGAGAAATAGTGATAAAACATAAAATTTTCATGAGCCAAAGATAACAGTTAGCTCAATCCAAGTAATATTTTTAACCTAGATCCAGTAGCCTAGGCAAGATACATGTACCCAAAATTACTCTACAAGATCCATTAATGAACAATCCATTAGAATAATCACCAGCAGAATTTAAGAACAAGTTTACCATAAAATGCTGAAGAAGAACACCACCATCAAAATAAAACCCCAAAGTCTTCGTTTGTATTATTCCAGAAAATATTGCAGGAGAGCTTCAAGAGCAAGTATACGATCCAGAGATCGGATGATTGAAAGACTGACAAAGACCTCTAACTTATAAGACAAAATCTCCAACGACTAGTTTGGTTGATCCATGTCAAAATAATCTCGACCGTCGAAAAGATTTGATCATCTTTTAATTTGGACCGTCAAAATTATAAATTTGAGGAAAAACGAATTTATCATTTAATTCCATTTTAATTAACTCAAAAATACTATTTTTGAGTTAATTACCTCAAAAATTTGACTTTGACTTAACCACCTAGGCCTAAGGGTCCAAAATTTCTTGAAATTCTCAATATTCTCTTGGCCTAGGGCCTTCAAAAATTCATTTTTTAAGGACCAACGAATTTTTCCTTTGAAGAATTTTAACTTACCTAGGACTTAAAATTAATTAAATTTCTGGCTTAGGATTTTTAATTAATTTGGCCAGAAAATTTAATTAATCCACTGAGAGGGGATTTAATTATTTTTTCCAATCCTCTTTACATAAGATAAATACATTTAGGCACATGAAAGGGGAAAACCCATTCATATAGACACTCAAATAGGTACCCAATTCTGCGACTCAAAACATGATCTAGTAGACCAAGTAGCTTGTAATAAAATAATCTAGCCAACTAGCTAGGATTATTCCCAAACTACTTTTACAAAGACTCAATAGAAAACACTAGGACTCACTTAGCACCTTGATGACAAAATCCACCCTAGCTTTGGGGTGAGGTTGGAGGGGAAAACTCTGCCGATCACTTGTGTCGAAAAACACAAGCAAATCAGTGAGACAAAAAACCTCCTAGGATAGAAATCGTCACCAACAGGCTGTAGGTAATGAACTTATGTACTTAGAAGTATGAACTATAAAAGAGTATCTCTCAGTGCACGGACAAATGAAATCAACATAATATGTCCTCATGGTGTATGAGGTGGTTGTCGAAAGTTCCTGGAAATGGAAAATGTGCAGAAAGGAAGAGATCATGAAATGCAACCATGTCTTGAGGCAAGTATCATTCAGAGGCCAAGTAGATGTGACTAGAAGATCTCCTGGGAAGATATGTAGACTCTGACGAAAGTCTGGAAACCCTTAGCAAAACATATCATTAGGAGATATGTCAATCTGTATAAAGGATATCAATGCCTATAGGAAGATGTCATGGTGAAAGATCATCACTAAGGTAACTTTCGTTCTAAAAGTTAATATGAATATGTTTATCTGGATGAATCTGTGCAGGGCTTCTAATCATGAGAAAGGATGTATGATCCTTGGAAATGATTCAAAGGAAAACAGCATGGCATCACAATGGACCAGAAAAAGTAAGTCTGATGAATCACTCTGATAGCTGACATGACTCAAGATGGAAGTGATGGACGATCTGTGCCCTATGAAGCTAAAAGTTGGAGATTCCTCAATATCGAAATCCATGACACCAAGAACAGGAATTCTTCATGAGCAGCTGGGTGTCTCACCATTGCTGCGAGAGGTCCCTATTTAAGAGGGAGCCTGATGGTAAGTTTCTTACTTAGAAGAAACTTGGTAATTCCTAAGGATGAGCTTAGGTCTTTGTATAAGAATGAGTACATTCCCTTGTGAAATAAGGTCCTCCCTGGTTGACAGGGAGAGATAGACACATCATACTGATCTTGGGAAGACAGAATGGAGGATTAGGTAATCATCTGGCATTCGATACTCTTTCAGAATGTGATAGCGCATTCAAGATAAGAGTCGTCGGGGACCGATATTCTTTGAGGGCTAGCTATCCAAGAGAAGAATAGTCCAGGAAGGTCATACTTTGGGAACACTCGGGTGGAGTATGTACCTTGGAGAGACAATGATGAAGGTGTCTATAAGTCATGTGTCTCGCCAGCATTGAAGCCCCTTGTCTCGTTGAAGAGATGGGGTTGTTAGTCAAGGCCTTGCACTAGTACAATACTGGTTGAAATGATGCTATACAAATGCGATTACCAATCCGATTTTTCTTATGAGATTCTTTAAGTTTGAAAGTGATTATGTAACGCACATGAACATTTCCTAAGCATGAGTGAGGTTAAATTGTAGCTAGGGTCGATTCCTTTATGTTAATTATATTTCATGAAAAGAAGAAGACAGTGGCTAAATGTATTTTTTGTCTCATGGGTTTCATGAGAAATATTTTATGTAGATAGACTTCTGATGCCTATTAGGCTCATCTCTGGCAATAAACAGCCCTGGCTATCCTTATAATGATCCAAACATATGGATAGCAGTATTTCAAAACATCTCTAGTGGTAGAATTTCAAATTTCACTTCTCCACAAGGTGTGGCAAAGTGGGAATATTAAGTTTTGTAAAATATGGTAGAAACAACCTTCAACAATCTTGAAAATATATGTGAAGTAATAAGCCAGAGAAATAAACTACAAGTCGACCTAAGTTGAAGTTATTAAGTCAGCCTAAGTAACAGCTGAATGGTCGGCCTAATAAGCTGATCAGTCTCCTATATATATATATATATATATATATATATATATATTGCGGCTCATTTGGAGAACAATGGAATGCGGATTAGTCTGAGATGGGATAGCATATAAAGGAGCAGATCCAAGACAGTATTGAATGTGGACCTGTCTAAGGTTACTCAGGGTTTAATGCAGATAGTAATTGCAGAAAGAACAGGAAGGATAGACAGCGAATCTATGTAGCAAAGGACGGACTTTGGATAGGTGCAACAAGGGACAGATTTGCGGATTAATAAAGTTGGTTTGTGGATAAGTGCAAAAGGGTACAAGTGCAGATATTTTTGAGCTCTAAAATATCTATTGTAAGAATTTGTCTAACACAAGATAATGATCTAAAGGTGATAGAAAGTAAGGAAGGTAAATCTCTAATTTACCTTCCTAACCACATTGTAAGATATTCAGTTACAAGTAAAATCAATTCTGTCTCTACATTTGTATAAGCACTTTGATAATTGACTTGATGAAGGATTAACTAAGAATACATAAGCAAGCTCACAAGTAATTATCAGGAAGAGAATTTTTGTATTAATCACAAGCCTTTCAAATTCTCAACAAAGACCCCATCGGGCACATAGTAACTTGTAAAGAAAATTATTTCTGTCTTTAAAAGTGTCGGAATATCCTCCAAGACCAAGTCGGCCTAAAAGGAAGAGTCGCATCCACCTTAAAGAGCCTATAAATAGAGGAGAACTTGTCCTCCTTGAGACATATTCACTCACCACTCATTCCAGCGAAGGAAGAGGAAGAAGAAGGCAGCAAAGATGGAAGAGGAAGAAGAAGTTTCTTGTCTGGGCTAATTTTCTCTCACATGTGCTAAGGAGGACTAGTGTTTCTGCAGCAAATATAGGGCTTCCATGTACAAGTTCGATCTTGGAGAAAAGAAGGAAAAGAGGTCAAGTAAAGGTCACCAATGGTCATCCTTAAGGTCAAGAAGTCAAGGAAAGGCAAGTGAAGGTCAAGGGAAGGCTCTAAAGGAAGATCGAAGTTCACACGTGTGGCAGCTGCAATTGTAGGGAGGCCAAAATTTCAGATCTATAGTAGGAGGCCGAAAATCTTACAACAGGTGGTCGAAGAAGTGCTATTGGAAGAGATTTGAATGGGTTTGACTGGATCGAGGTTAGCACATCATCCAAAGAGGTTGGTCTTGGTCTTGGAGGGTATTGGTCTCAGTCTTAAGGTCATAGAATTCGACAACTGAAGAATCTATAAGGAAGAGAAGAGATTTGTGGGTTTTCCTCTCAAGAGGAGAGGTTTTGGCCCTAGCTTGCAGCCTATATTCTATGTTTTTGTTCTTCTTGTTTTGGTAGTTGTTTGATGATTCACACATATAATAATAAAGAACAAAGCTAATAAGTAAAAAGACATCACACGCAGTTATCAAGTAAAGAGAAATAATTATAATCATTTCCCTATAGAATTTTCAATAACTCAACCCTGAACTCCTTAACTTCTTTAGATTGGTTAGGGTGGCAGGAGGGGGAGGGGTTCTCATTAACCCTGAAGGAATAATTGTAGATCGCTACGCTTGGGGTTTGGGCAAAAAGACAAACAATCAAGCTGAAGCATATGGGTTATACTCTATGGACTTACCATTGCTCATCAAAGAGAGATCAAGACTATGAACATTTGAGAAACTCACTCCTTATTATAAAACACAAGGTCAAAAACAATGCTTCACAGAACAATAAGTTGAATCAAATCCTTGAAAGAATCAAAGGACTTTGTCGACTCTTTAAGAAAGTTCATTTCTTTCATATATTAAAAAGGTTGAAATACGAGGAAAACATTAAAGCAAATCTAGCTTGCCAAATAAAGGAGAGCAATAACCAAGGAAATGGAAATGAAGGTTTCCTCCCTGTCCCCTAGCCCTGATCATGGATAGTACTTTGTTTACAGCAAATTATTTCCCTCTTAATAAGGATAGTAGTAAAACAAAATGGAATTTAGAGATAAATTGGGAATTTTTTATCCCTAACCATTGTGTTGATTGGATTCCTACCTTTTTATTTCCCTCCCCCCTCCATCCCCTCTCTCCCCTCCACATTTCATCTGACTCATTCCCTCGCTGGCACCCCTTCCCCCGACCCCCTCTCTCCCCTCGCCTCTCCCCTTCTCCCATCCCTCATTGTCATCTCCCCCGACCCCCCCTCTCACCCTTCCTCACCCCTCCCCTCATCCCTCGCTGGCATCCCTTTCTCTGACCCCCTCTACCCTCTCCCCCATCCACTTCCTCCTTCCGCTCTGTGGCTCGTAACAAAAGGATAAGGTGGCACGATTATAGAACCTAGAGAGTGTCGTGCAAATATTTTATTTCATCTGAAGGCAGCAGTACTAGGTTGAACATGACACTTGGCGATGGGATTGGCATAAGTGTGGGAGATCTCAGCCTACTACTCCGTAAACAGGCCTATCGCATGAACCAGCTAACCAGCTCCATGCGAGGACCCTCTGAGAATGAGCCTCAATTAATTTTGTAGGGGAAGATTCGATGGCTTAAGCGAGGGGCAATTAATATGATTCAAAGGAATGTCGTTTCAATCAACAAGGCAATCATGGATAGAAGTTGGGACCTTGGAGGAGGTAAGTGCTTACTCGTCCATTTCTTCTTACGCTAGATAAAAGAAGACAAGTTGAGGGTAAGAATGTTGAAAGTTAAATGACTCAGACATTATAGGAAGAAAGCTCATATCACCAAAAAGGATGAAGGAAGCTGAAGAAAGGAAGTTCAAGGAAAGAGGGAATAAGAGATCTTTACTATGGTTAAAATAGTCTCCCTCACAAAAGGTCTTTTCATGGCTCCTCAATCTTGTATAGGATATGACTACAATAAATAATAAGATGCAGTGTAACATCATGAAAGCATTAGAAGCAAGAGCTCGTGACATCACCATAGGGAATCATGAAGGACAGGAGAAACTAAATTCATGGCAATCAAATATGAAGGATATAGCTCTTGGGAACCTCATTGGAAGGAATAAGTCATCCAAGACAAGGCTCATCATACATCAAAAGGAAACATTTGCCAAGATAAGGATATTCAAGATCCTCAAGATTCTCTGATGGAATCCTCATCGAAGGATTCATCGATCTAGAGAGGAAGCAAGTGTTTCATCAGGAACTCCAACTTGTGGAGTTCATGGAATGATGGTATGATGACATAAGAGATGAAGCAGATCAAGGGTTTGAAGACACTTCAATCAAGGAAGTTGTTCAAAGAATACTAGATGACCTAAAGGTAAATGAGGTATGTATGCTTGTATTTAATATTATAATGTCATGTCATATGGTTGCAGGTAACATTGATTACTACTTCTATCCTGAGAAGCATGATCAAAGAAAAGGGATCTCCTCCTCTAAAAGGATGTCAAGAGGCATGGTTCACAGTAGATGAAATCAACACAAATGGAGTAGGAGATGATTGGAAACTATTAAGGAACTCTGATTGAAAGCTGTTAAAATTGGACAACTAGGTCCAAACTCTGGGTTGTGCTGCTCAAATGATGATCCCAATATTTTTATTGGATTCCTCTTTCGGAGAGGTGTAAGATTGATCTAAAGAACATCTTGATCGGATGAGCAGAACATGTACTTTGAAGTTATTCCACTTATGTGCTAGTCAGCCTGGAATAAAATATTGACTTAAATGTCTTAAAGGACGTGTCACACATCCCCAAAGATTCCTATATATTGGAGAGACTTAGAGTTTATTTGACACACATTGGTGTGGAGGAATTCTCTCTCTCTGGATAGCATTGGAGCTGCATATCTATGGAATGTTCTTTGTTTGGGTTGTTCTGGGGTGATGTGTGACACACTTGGCTAAATGACCTATTGGAGACTTTGTTGGTAGAAGCATCCTGCTGATCACCGTAACGCCACCATTCATTATCTCTGTTTTGGCTTGTCTTCCATCGATCTATTTGTATGTTCTATCTGCTTCAATATTGTGTTCCCTAATCTGAAATGGCATAGAACATGTTCTAAAATTAACATGGTATCAGAGCTTGAGGGGAAGACAATGTCCATATTTGTGTCAAAGGAATTTCTCCTGTGCCCTAGACTTTGGAGCTTTGTTTGGGTCTATTGACTACCATAATAAAGGCCAAACGCTGCACTGTTTGTGCACCATTTTTTGGAGGACCGAAGGCTCTAGGCTGCTGTGTGCTAGGCCTGCATAAGAACAAAATTAGAAGCCTCTCTAAAAGCCCCAAGCCTTGAGGCTTTACTAAAGGCTGCCGCATTCCTCACACCTCATTTATCAGGCAGCAGGGCGGCCTGTTAACAAATAAGAGATTTACGGAGAACCCATCCACATAAATACCCATACGAGCTGTGTCTTCTGCGACAGCAAAGTGTATGTTTATTGTGATTCAGCATACTGGTGTCGTGGTTCCATTCGTTGCTCATTTCTGTTGGTGTCGTGGTTCCTGCGGTGAATTTTTGGGTTTCCCGTCAAAGGATTCACTCGATTGACTGTCTGATCTCCGTCTTCTGTCAGAAGTACACACACTGCTAATATTATTAGTAGATTTGGTCCGCATGCAAAGAACATCAAACCGGGTTTTAAAATTTGAGGTTTCGTCGCTTGACATTTACAGCAGTGAATCGAATTGTGATTTTTTATATGATTTTCCGGAAATTGAGCTGTGAATGAGTGTGGATAAGTTTCACGTGATTCTGTTTTACAAGCAGTGACTCGGGCTCTAGATTTTGAGAAATTGTGGATTAGGGTTCACGACAGTGGATCGGATTGGCAATAATTTATGATGTTCTGCGTATTATCCGTCAAGCCAACATCGTGGCCGACAATGGCTCCTCGACGGTCGTGGTCGTTGCCAGGGCATGGTCGTGTATAGACTTCGGAAAGGTCGTCGAAGTTTTTTTTCTCCTTTAGCTGTTGACGCTGTTTTGAACGATGTGGACCATGCGAAGCCCAATATCGTAAAATTAAGAAAGCCGCAATCAGAATTAAGTTCGCTGTTATTAAATGCATCCTCATCTTCGTCTGATATTTTGAAGTCACGCCGGGCTGTGGAATTTTTTTACATAACATGCTTCCCATTTCTGCTCCCGAAATCGATCCATTGTTGTCTCTCAGGACAAGAATCATGTCGACGATGAAGGCTGAGTAAGAGAAAAGCTGAGGCGAAAACATAAAGCACTTACAGGCGGCATTGTTGTCGACAAATGTCGGAAGCCTGTCATCGTTGCCACCCTCGGGGCCTGTATACGGGTTGCTGTATTACAGAAATTGCCCTGATTGATCGGTGACAGCAACACCAAGGACCTGTCTTTGACGGGTAGAAGGATCGTCGCCCTAGAAGCCTAGCATATGGGGCTTATCCGAAAGAAGAAAAAAAAATGCATCCGCATCTGTACTCGGAAAGGACTACAGATTCTAAAGTAGCATGGATGAATGCAAAGAGATACCCAAACAGATTACTCCTAGACATGTATTTACCCTATCCAATAGCTAATTGAAAATGTATCATAAACGATTGCAGAATCCACATAAGCTTGTTCAAAAGACGAGACCGTGAGCCAGTACGCTACAAGCCCTGGAATTGACATGTACATGATGAGACATTGGTCTGGAAGCTACAACCGAGTTGTGTAGTGAAATAATCGACATCACACAACCTAATTCTCCGGGAATTCTTAAAGAAGAAGTGAATCCAGGTCGGAAGCTTGCGATGTCGTTTGCTAATATATTTCTGCGGGAAGTCAGAAGAGGAGGTCTGCCAGTTGACGTTACAAAGGGACCACTGCCTACAGATTTGAATAAGTTTCCAACTGAACTAAGTGCGGATCTCGAAGATCTCAACAATGTTCCGTAACGAGACGTCATGCTTCTACTACTGTTGCAAATGGAATGAAGAGATTTACCAAAGTACGCATATCTTTTTCAAGATCAAGATCCTTCAATAGCAGTAATTTCAGTAGCAAACCAACTGGACTGCTAGCATGAAATCGAGTCCTT
Organism: Pinus albicaulis; assembly: GCA_034641835.2. Lineage (NCBI taxonomy): Eukaryota > Viridiplantae > Streptophyta > Pinopsida > Pinales > Pinaceae > Pinus > Pinus albicaulis. The sequence continues at coordinate 331,117,905 of CM076580.1, forward strand.
TCAATTCAAAAAGGACGTATTTTTATTGCCTTCTCTGTGTCATATTGAACTCTTTGGCATTCCAATGAGATTGCTTCGACAGCAAGATCTCTATGCCTAAGTCAAACACCCGGTTCTATGAAGTCCGATCTCGTTGTTTGAACACTGAAACATGTTGGACTGACGGGCTTTAAGTGTCACTGTGATGATAATTTTTTTGCTCTCTCCACCGTTATTTTGAAACACAGTTGTTGAGCATTGTGATTAGAAGAGCCAAGAGGGCAGGTGTGTACGGGTCACCTTGAAGAGGAGAAATCAAGCTGAGGTATGTCCATAAGCGATAAACAACAGTGATTGATGTGCACTTATGACTATGCTAGATCTGTGTAACAAAAAGGCATCATATAAAGTATAACCATGGTGAAGAAGATGGTGATGGATACCATAAAATTATGGCCACATCGTAATCAGCGATATGACGGTTCTGTAACTGCAACTTGAGGAGCTAAATCTGTCATTCTATGTCACTGTCATTATGACAGTGACATAGACAGTCATCCATGTTTACGGAATTCATATTAGCGCCTTCTGTCACGTTGTTGGAGTCTTGATCACCAAAACCTATGAAATTTTTATCAAATATTGTATATGATATAATGACAGTATATGGCTATGAGTCTTGACGGCTTTGACTGTGGGAGAGTAAGACCCCTTTCCAAGTTGGTGTTTGGATGCCCTCATTTAAAACAAATGTCTTCTCTCGGGAGAGAAGTTGGCATTAAGAGGGAGAATATATCCGTATATGCTCCTGAGCGGATAACATTGCTGATCGGAGGACGATCCTCATGGCTCAGAGACATATGGCTTCAGAGGGGGAAATTCCGGAGGAAAACCAAGAAGCCATATAAATACCAAGGTATCTAGAAGCCATGAGTACAATATGAGCCTAGATCATGTGAAGAAGCTGTAAAGTATCTAAATCTGCAAGGATGCGAGGATGCGAGGGTGATGGTTCCTAGACCACAGATCAAAGATGTTGTCACCTCAATACAAAATCAAGCATGGATCTAATGGAAGTACTAAAAAGTTCAAGGCAAGATTTGATGACACTCTTGCACCTGTGGCCCGATATACCACCATTCGATCAATCATAGCCTTTGCTGCTATGCAAGGATGGAGTCTTCATCAGATAGATGAAAAGACCACATTTCTGCATGATGCGATAAAGGAAGAGGTGTATGTTGAGCAACCTCTGGGGTTCGAAGGGCAAGTTGAAGAAAGCCCTCTATGGGCTGAAGCAAGCACCCAGAGCTTGGTACGAGAGGATAAATAGCTACCTAATGAAGTCGGGTTTCACTCGTAGTAATGCTGATCCGAAACTTTACTTCAAGGATGATAGAGAGATGCCTCTCATTTTGGCGCTGTATGAGGACGACCTCTTCCTGACAAGTGTTGACCCTCTCTTTCATCAGTGCAAGAGGGAGCTCGCTGTTGAGAGCGAAATGAAGGACCTAGGACTAATATACTACTTCTTAGGCCTGAAGGTATGGCAGAGACCTGGCGAGATTTTCCTTTCTCAAGGAAAATACATTGTGAAGCCTCTGGAAAGATTTAGCATGGTGGACTACAAGTTCGTGTCAACGCCAATGGAACTCAACTTCAAGAAGTTGAGTGGCGGTATTCTTCAGGCCGTGTTGTCCGTCCTACGGAAATGTTGTCAACTCGTGGGGGCCCTGATGTTCTTAGTGAACACCCTTCCAGATATATGTTTTGCAGTGAACACTTTGAGTCAACAAATGGTTGAGCCTCATCACTTTCACTGGGTTGGTGCCAAGAATCTTCTGAGATATCTTCGGGGCACGATAAACCATGGGCTGAGATACACTGCCGAGAGCGTGACACTCCTTGGATATACTGATGCCAATTGGGCTGGCAGTGTGGTGGATCGTAAAAGCACATCGGGATGTTGTTTCAATCTTGGTTCTGCTTCGATCTCATGGATGAGCAAGAAGCAGAAGTCGGTGGCTTTGAGCACCGCTGAGGCCGAATACATTCCAGCAAGTATGGCCTGTTGTAAAGCAGTCTAGTTGCGAAAGCTCTTCAGTGAGTTGTTCGAGCATGTGCTAGATACCACAGTGATACTCTGTGATAATCATAGTGGGATTCGCTTGACCGAGAATCCTGTGTCCCACGATCGATCCAAGCATATTGATATCAGGTACCATTTCATCCAGGATCTGGTACAGCAAGGCGCTGTAAGGCTCGATCATATAGGAACTGATGAGCAGGTCGCGAATATTCTCACTAAGCCCCTAGGGAAGGTCAAGTTCCTAACCTTCCGTGAGAGACTTGGTATCGTGGAACGACCCTATGATGTGGGTCTTGTTGGACAATGAGCTCGAGGAGCTCTGGGGGGCTTTGGGGACAGCTTCTCGAAGCTATGAGCAACCACAAGGCTAGGCTTGCCAAACCTTGTTGGTGTGCTTGGACCCCACCATTTTGATTATTGAGTTGGTTCACCTCTCATTATCTGTGCCCCGTATGCATCCTACCCATTGAGTTCAGGGCTCATGGGAAGTACCTCTCCGGTGGCCGGCCAGGGTGGGAAGCTAGAGACTAGTAGCAAGGGGCGGTGGACGCCCGGAAGTTGCGTGCTATGTCTGGGATGGCACGGTCCTGTCCAACCACTTGATACGGGATCAAGTCTTGCGGTGTCTCGAACCTCGCGACTTCTCTTCGAGATGATCCTTCGGGTTGGTTGGAGACTGTTGTGGTGCGATAGGGTTTTGACCTGCGGGTTGAATCTGTCGGTAGAAAATGATGTCTTGTGGTGACCCGTTTACGGTACGAAATAAAGAGGCTAGCGAAGCAAGTTACGGCGGGATGATGCACGATGTTTGGATTGCACTTGTGGACGGAGTTCTCCCTAGTTGAGAAAGTGTTAAAAATTGGACAACTAGGTCAAAACTCAGTTGTCTTTGCTCGGATAACGATTTAATATTTTTATTGGATTCCTCTTTCGGAGAGGTGTAAGATTGATCTAAAGATCATCTTGATCGGATGAGCAGAACATGTACTTTGAAGTTATTCCACTTATGTGCTAGGTCAGCCTGGAATAAAATATTGACTTAAAAGTCTTAAAGGACGTGTCACGCACCCCCAAAGATTCCTATATATTGGAGAGACTTAGAGTTCATTTGACACACATTGGTGTGGAGGAATTCTCTCTCTCTGGATAGCATTGGAGCTGCATATCTATGGAATGTTCTTTGTTTGGGTTGTTCTGGGGTAATGTGTGACACGCTTGGCTGAATGACCTATTGGAGACTTTGCTGGTGGAAGCATCCTACTGATCGTCGTAACGCCACCATTCATTATCTCAGTTTTAGCTTGTCTTCCATCAATCTATTTGTATGTTCTATCTGCTTCAGTATTGTGTGCCCTAATCTGAAATGGCATAGAACATGTTCTAAAATTAACAAAAGCTCCTGGAAATAAAATTGTGTGGAGAAACAAAGGAAGAGACAGTGAGAAGTACAACCATGGTAAGGGAAATCGACATCCACGAAGACCAAGAAGACTTGACTAGGAAGTCTCCCGGAAAGATATGGAAACTCTGATGGAAGTCTGGAAAAGATGGAGACCCTTGACAATGCATATCTTTGGGAGATGTGTCAACATATTTAAAGGATGCTAATACCTACAGGAAGATGTCATGATGAAAGATCATCACTAAGGTAATTTTTTATTTAAGTGTTCATATTTATAATTGAATAATATCGGGATGAGCCTATGCGGGGCTGCCAAAGGGAAGTATATGTCTTCCACAGTTGACAACCATATGGAAGGATGAAATATCCTTGGAAGAAATATGGTTTGAAGGAAAGCAGCAGGACATGAAGCTAGACCAGATGAGAAGACTAATGGATCACTTTCTGATAGAATGAAGACATGACTCATGGATGAAAGTGATGGATGATATGTGCCCTATGAAGAGATCCTAAAGATGAAGACTCCTCAACAAAGAAGAAACTCACGACATCAAAAGAAGGACTTCTTCAGAGCAGCTAGATGTCCCATTACTATAGAGTTGTTGCAGGTCCCTGATTAAGAAGGACCCTGGTAATAAGTTTCTTACTTGGAAGAAACTTGGTAATTCCTAAGCCAAGAGGGAGCTTAGGTACATTCTTTGTATAGGAATTAGTACATTCCTTGGTGGAATATGTCCTCCCTAGTTGAGAGGGAGAGATAGACACATCATTTTGGCCTTCACCTCGGAAGACAGAATGGAGGATTGGGTAATCACCTAGCATCCAATACTCTTTGAGGATGTATTAGGGCATCCAAGACAACAGTAGTCATGGAAGGACCGATATTCTTTGAGGACTGGGAATCCAAGATAAGAATAGTCCCGGACATACTCTGAGTGAACCTGGGTGGGGTATGTTCCAAGAGAGACAATGATGAAGGTGTTTGTTCATCATTGGTCTCACCAGCATTGGAGCTCAAGATCTGGTGGAGAAATGGAGTTGTTAGTCAAGGCCTTGCACTATGACAATGTTGGTTGATATGATGCTATATACAAATGGGTTACAAATCCGACTCTTCTTCTGAGATCTCTTCAGATTGAGAATGACCCAGTACCATTATGAATACCTCCCTAGTTAAGAGGGAGTGTTGAAAAGTGTAACTAGGTTCGGTCTTCATAATGACTTGCTATTATGATTTTATGTAATGAAGAAAACAAAAGAAAATAAAATGCATTATGTTGCTTGCTTCATGGGTTTCATGAAAAAGAAGTTTTTATTATAGGTCAAAGACTTCTTCTTGATGTCTTTAGGAACTTGTCATCTTGTCATAAAGGTAATTGGAGTCATGTAAATGTAGTCATGTTACACGTGTAAAAGACACATCATTTATGTAAAAGTTGCACTCCAAGACATTGTCACTATGCCTCTTAAAGTCGGTTTAAAGATTGATGTAATCCTCCTTGGAAAGAAGTCGGCCTGCATCCTATAAGTCATGTCGGCTCAGCTCATATGGACACATCTATTCGAAATGTCAGGTCGGCTTAATTGATGGATCAACAACTATATAAAGGCACCTTGGCCTATACCACAGAGACACAATTTCAGAAAGGTATCTCTGAGATTTTCGGATGGTGGACAGTTTGGTGAAAGGTCAACATATCTCAGAAGTGCAGATCACAGTGCGGATCTCAGTGTGAGAAGGATAAGGGTATTACAGCGAGGAGTAAAGGCTATATGGTGTGCAAGGATCAGCGAAGGAAGTCTCTCTCTGTTTCGGACCAGGTCTGCATCTCTATCACTGTAATTTCAAGGAAGATCGAAGGCTGCCTCAGTGCATACACTGTTTGGTCATGGGATGTCAAGAAGTGTAGAGGGATGCTGGAAGGAGGCCAAAGAAGGAGACTGTTGGAGGCTGAAGCGAGGAGGTACCTTGTCAAGGGCTAGAGACCGAGATTCTATAGGTGACAGTGCAGGACAGTGCAAAGAAAGGAAGAGAGAATTGAGGAGGCCGAGAAGAGCAAGAGATAGTGACAGTGTCTTGGATAAAAACTTGTGTCTGGTGTCTTTGCCAAGGGTCTTGGTATTCGTCAATTGAAGTATCTATAAGAAGAGGTTTGCGGGTTTTCCCCTCAAAAGGAGGGGTTTTGGGCCTGGCTTGCAGCCTACATATTGTGTCACTGTTCTTACTGTTTTGGTAACTGTTTGATGTATTATTCATCGTAATAACAAGAACCAAAGATAAAGAATCTAAAGAATAACACAAACAGCTATCAAGTAAGAGAATTGAATTAATCATTGCCCTACTGACTTCTCAACAAATACAATCTTGTATACCTCTGATTGATTCCCTTGACAATGTCATGTTGGCTACCTCATATACACTTCAACAATACTAGTCCGTTGGAGATGTGCATTAAACTCTCACAATGTACACTTTGATCATTGTACTTCTTATCATCCCACTAGCCATCTTTGATCACAAGATGGCATTGACATGCAAACAAAATCAAATAATTGTAAACTTAACCCAGGTTACAAGACCTATCCAAATATAAATTACAGCAATCAGGACATTTATAAATGTATTAAAATTAGCAATTAGAACCATGACACCCTCACCTTTACCCTCTACGTCTGGCACATCCTATAATCATAAGCACCACTACAACCGGAAGCTAAGATGGTCAATTCTTATTGTAAATTGACAGGAATGAAGTACTAGTAAAATAGAGTGATCTCAAATTATAGATGTGCCCCTTCTTTCACTGGAGAAAAGATAGGGATCAATTGAAATTGCCCAAATAAGCATTCATTCAATCAAGCAAAAACCTTGCATGCTACAAAAGAAAATGACAAAACAACATTTACCCACTGAACTCCATCCATAATATAAAATATTAAAATCCTTTATGATAAAAAAAAGGCAATACCCATACCATGCCTTATAACCGGTATCCCAATAAGCTCCTCCAAAGCTTTTGCTTCTGAACCATCAGGATCATATTGATAAAGCCCTGCTCTGTCCATGCATCAAAGCAGAATATCATTATTCAAATCAAATAAAGATCAAGAAAGTGGGATCAAAATATGTATATTTAAAATATTTTCTAAAATCTACCCAAACAAAAATCAAAGGCAGCTATACACTTTCAATTGCATAAGGTAATTTAAAGAAAGCGAAAAACAATAGAAAAGTAGATGAATACAGAAAATATCTTGTTATAGGAATGGGTGAAAGGGAGTATCCAATTGGAAGTTCGGAAATCATTCATCAGAAGAGAGCAATATCTACACTACGTAAATAAGCATTAGCCACATACTGATATGCACATTTGGGAATAAACCCTTATGCCATTAATTATAAAAACAAACAATAGAAGGGAATCTTATGATCAAGCATTACCCTTTCCAAAACTCCAGCTCTCACTACTGAATACCATCATCTCTTTCCTATTTATTGCATTTTATTTACTCATAAGTCAGATAGGGTGTCTTCTAACTAAATTACAGATGCCCATTTTACATCATAATTCCTCATGGTTCTTCTCTAGTAGATAAGGAATCAACTAGTTATTTTTAATCAAATCTTCAGTGCCGATAGCAACCACAGTGCTTGTGAATTCACACTAATGTCAAAGCCAAACCACAAGAAAACAACTTGCTTGCCTCCCAGAGTTATAATTGTACTGTCTATCCACTATAGTTCCGTCTCATCCAGCAAAGTAGCGAAGCCCAATCCGTGTGAGTTATTATCCCACTACCTGCTAATGAAGTTTTGTCTCAGTTACAAACTCACAATATTTGTTGGGGCAGTCTTTCATTATTTAAACAAACCACCAAAGTTTGAACAATTTCGTCACAGAAAAACATGAGCAAGCAGGAAGCCAAGTGAGTGAGCAAATTACAAAGTTTTGACTTTGAAATTCAGTAGAAGTGAGTAAACAATGTCATTGCAGACTCCTTAGCCCACCTACCAGAACAAAAATCAATATATTCAGTGGAACCAGGGCGGAAAGGAGATATTGGCTGAATATGCCAAAGATGAAAGGGTTGTTGACAGTTGTTATGCTACATGATCCCAAAAAGATACAAAAAGAGGACAGAAGCTATAGCTTCTCAGGGGATCTGGGTTTTTAAAAGAATCAACTTTGTCTTATGCCCAACTCTACATTTGGGAGAGGAGAATTCAATGTCTCACCATTTTCTGGTCATGTTCCCTTCTTTGAGACCTTAACTCTACATTTGGGAGAGGATTGTAATAGAATTCCATACCTCACCATTTGCTGGTCATGTTCCCTTCTTTGAGACCTTATACAATATAAGAAGTATATTCTTTTGGAAGGGACTTAGATAACATAAGATAAGATAATTTTATTAATGTCCAATGAGTGACCACAAAATTCATCAATGGACTCAAAAGTACATCTAATCAGAATACACAATGGGAGTGTGAAAGCAACTCCTATCACTACTATACTAAAAGCAGAAAAGGAACTAAATAACCAGCAAATGAAAACACAAGTAATGCAAATACAAAACCAAACCCAAAATCAAATCGAGCATGCAATGCAGATGTCAAGAAGTGTTGGGGCTAGAAGCAAAATGAAAAGAGAGAGAGAGAAAGAGGATGGCTCTCGATCCGAATCATTAATCACCATAGAGGGACCAATGCACTACTCCATGATTCCATCACAAAAATATTCGATGCTAAAGGGTCATGGTTGTAAAATATTGAGGGGGCTGGTTGGATGAGGCCCATCACTTCTAAGTTCTAACATCCAATGTCAAGGAGAAGAATCTCTAAATGTAATACTGGCTAGTCAGGCTGACATAGGGAACAATGCTTTGTACAGCAAATCTAATGCTGAAACCTCTGGTTGGTTTGTCTAATTTCCTAGTGGGATTGATAATAGGATCTATTAGTAGAGCTCCTCAAAAGTCTCACAAAGGTCGATCGACTCATTGAGGCAAGATGTCAATAAGAATTTTCACTGATATACTCACCAAAGAGATTAGCGCCTCGACAAGTCATTTGTTTTGAACATTGCATGTGACAAAAGGAAAGAAGCAATCATCGTGATGGGAATTAGAATCTAATCAAGGAACACTCTGCAAGGTCCTCACTTTATACCCTAATAGCTCCCCTTTGAAAAGAATTGGGCATCTCTTATCCACGTAGTGAGAAGATGGAGAGGGAACCTCTTGATCCCTAGTAAAGGCAATCAAACTTCCCTTTGATCTTGTAATAGATGGGACATCTGAAAATGAGGTGCTCATCCAACCTTGTCTTTGTAAGTGGCATCAATGACAATTCCTGTTAGGGTATGGAATGTGGGGATCTATCTCAACCCAACGTTGATAGGATCCCACTTTGAACTAACCAAGGGGATCCTAAGGGCATGTATCAAGTTTGGTAGAAAATTGAGCACCTTTGAGTTTGTCCAAGAGATCATCAACGACTAGAATGGGAAACTTATCTTTGACATTGATTCTATTGAGAACACAAAAATCAATACATGTGCACAAAGTGCTTTCTTTTTTGAATTGTTGAAAATGTAAATAGTGTCGGTCTTCATAATGAAATTCAAATGTATCATTGATGTAATTATTATATTCAATTATTATTATTATTATTATTTTATTTCTAGTCAAAGCACGTTCTTCATGCTTCTAGGGTTTATTGAGTCAAAAAAAAATTTATTATGAGTCAAAGAAATGTATTTGAGTCAAAGTCCCATTTGGACTTCTTGTAAGTAGAAGAAAAATTATTTTTCTTGAGTCAAAAAGAGTCAAAAATGTCCTCCACAGACCAAGTTAGCCCTCCTGTACAAGTCGGCCTAGAAGAGGCACCTATTCGACCTCCTGGACATGTATAAATATAAGGCAGCTCGACCTCATTTGATTACTCACCCAATCATATTGAATCATGTGCCAAGAAGAAGAAGATAACTAACCGAAGTCAAAGGAGAGAGAGAGGACAGTAAAAGGAGAGAGAAGACAACGTGATTTGTGCCCTAGTTTTTGTTCATACGTGCAAATTTTCTAAGACAGTCTCTGTGGTATTGCAGGCCCAAAATTTCATGAGATGACCAGATTTTTGAGATTTCACTAGCGTTGACTTTTGTTGATTATGATTTGTTGGAGATGGAATAAAGGAGGGTTGACTTGGATCTTTGTGGCAATCTTGATCTTGATCTTGGGTCTTGGATATCTCACTTTGATCTAATTCTATAAGAAGAGGATTTTGTTGGGTTTTCCCCCTTGTGGGGTTTTTGCCCTGGCTTGGAGCCTACATCTTTGTGTTCTTTGTCTCTTTGTGATCTTCATGTTTTGTACTTTTTGATAACTGTTTGATGAAGAAGAATATATTTTAAATAAGAAGGCAATAAACTTTCACAAGTAATTATCAAGTAAGAGAAATATATCCTAATCTGCAAGCATCCTGATTTCTCAACATGAATACCATGAAAAAAAAAAGGAGGAATAACGATTGGTACTAGGGCAAATGGCACTCATTGCTAACAATTCTTGAACAATCTTTTCAATTCCAGTTTTCTGAGCAAATGGTTGATAATAAATGTGGACATTAGGGGGAAGGTTACCGAGTATGAGAGGGAATAGAATGATCATGCACACCATAGGAGAGTTGGGGACCTTGGGGGTTTCAAAAACTACTAAGTGTTTGGATAAGTTTAATTGCAAGTCAAAATGAATGGGTTGGGAAGGGGTTTCAAATGCTTGAATGGAATTCAATTGGGCTATAATGCAAGAATATCCCTTTTTAAGGAGTTTTTCCATATGATGTGAGTTGATAATTGCATGAGAACTAATTGTGATTCCTTGGAAAGTGTAGTGATGCCCTACCTACTAGAATCTCATGTATAACTCCTTGAAGTACATGGTATGTGTAACCATTCAAAACTAAAACAATGTTACAACAACTCATTTCAATGGCAAACATGTGCAATTTCAAATTGTCATTAGCAATTTGAAAATGCACTTTTTCACAACGACCCCCACATTTCATGGACCCTCCATTTGCAGTCATCAAATGGAAGTTGTTCACTGCAGGGATATAGCAATGTGTCTCCTAGGCAACGCAATGATGAATAAAGTTATGGGTGCTACCATTGTCATTTAGGATAATGATTTTATGATGCTTGATGTAGCCAATTAATTTAAGGGTTTGGGAAGATAAAATACCTCTCAAGGAATGTAGGGAGATATGGGGTTCTACATTTGGTTGATCAGAGGGAGTGAAGGTCCTCATTGGGCTAAGGTTGGGGGTTTGAAGTAAGAGCAGTAGCATCATCTTCTGACATGCCCTCTGAAATGGCCATAAAAAGTTTCTAATCCTTACATTTATGCCCACAAAAATATTACAATTGTAGCAAAGGCATTTAGGATGACGTTATGCCACTTCAACATGGATTAATTTGTGGATCTTGAAAGGTGGAGATATTTTGGAAGGATGGGGATGGGGAATAAAGGATGGTTTTTTTATTTGAAAATTGATAAGTTGTTAGGCTTCTCAAGCTCATTCAGTGGCTTCCAGCCAAGCAATAGGGAAAGCCATTAAGACTTGGGCACAACATCTTCCTTCAAACCACTTATAAAGGATTCTTGGAAAAACGTATCAGACATGCCTTCAATGCGGAATGCGAATTGCTCAAAAGCAGTAATTTAGTCCTCCATTGTACTTTATTTAAGCTTAGACATGTGGCCCAGTTGATGAGTATTAGTGCAAAATGTTCATAAAGATCGACAACAAATTGAATCCAAGCATTATAACCACTGCGGGAATTCTTACATCATTACCATTACTTAGGGTCTAAATACAGTTCACCGGCATGAAGTTTCAGTAACTAATTAGTGATGCCACGAAGTGAAAAATAGTGTTCTATTTGAGTGACCTAGCTAGTGGGGTCAAAAGCCAACAAATTTATTCACATCCACTTTTGAAAGGTGCAAACTAAGAAAAAAGGGGTTAGAGTGAAGCCCTAAGGTATGTGATGATTCAACTCCCTCTCGGTGCATGGGTTGTTTTTGCAAGTGCACTTTGGTAAAGGTAGTAATAAATGCAGACAACTGTTCAGATGAATAGTCTAGTTTGTTGAGTTTGGAATTAATGGTAGCAATTGCAAACTATCTATTAATTGTAGCAATCTTTTGATCAACAACAGCTTGAGCATCTATGAATTCGGTTTGCAAGTAATCACATAGTTGTTTCAAGTTAGCAACACACATGACATAATCTTGGTTTTGGGTTGTCGTCTCAAGGGGGCATGCAAGACTAAAGGTATTAGGGTAGTAGGGTTAGTGCGTCCACAAAAAAAACGCTTGCTAGAAAGTTGTATGAATGTGATCAATGCGGCTTTTTGGAGTTATTGAAATAGGTAGTCAGTAATATGGCAAGTGCATCCACATAAAAAAAAGGCTTACAAAAGAGGGGTACCACTATGATTAGCGCGACCCAACGATTCTACTGGGATAGTGTTGGAAATACTGAGAGGGGGGGTGAATCAGTATTCCTTTCAATTAGAGCTTTCGTTAATCTTCAATTATTATCAGTGTTTGTACAATGATAGCAGCAAACAAAAGGAACACAAATGCACACAATTTTTAAGGTGGAAACCTACTCCGGGACAAAAACCACCTAATGCTTTTCTAATAATTCTTTAATATTCAACTCCAATTGAAAATAAAGTTCCAACTTCCTAGAATCTAGAAAAGCATTCTTCTCCAGCTCCCACTAGATGGACGCTCCAATGCCCGAGATTCTTCAGTAGTCAACTGAATGGATGCCCCAACACCCAATGAGCTACAACTCACCCTAGCACCACCCTACCACCCTATAGAAGAATAAAAGAATAATGGACTCCCGTACCAGGGAAAATGGTCCACTTTACAATGATATAGAATGATGTAGAAGAAGAAGATATACTATACCATAACCCCAACTTTGACACAACCACCTAATGATGATCCTAGACCTCCCAACACTACCTCTTCAACCCTTGGCAAATAGACACTAGTACAATTTTTACAATAATGTGTTTACAATGACTCAGTATAATCATACCTTTACAATGATTGTATGCAATGCTGACCACTTGAAGACTTCATATGATGAAATTCTGCTTTGCTATTACGCACCTTGTTCTTGCTCTTGTCATGCGCCTCTTGTTGCACCTTGCTTTGCTTTCTGCCCTAGAAAGTTACGGTGCTTTGCGACCCTTCGGGCGCAGGAATTTACAAGAGTGAAGTTCCGTGAATCAAGAACAAAGGTCGCCAAATACAAACGGATCTGAAATCGATGCACGGTATAATCACGTGGTTAAAACCCTCAAAGAGGGAAACAGTCCACGCCCTGAGCCAACGCGACCACTTCAAGGAATTTATTAATATAAAAGAAAAGTTACATATGTTTCTCTAATAAACGTTACCAGACAAATGACCCTCCATGCTTTTTAAATAGAGATCATGGACCAATCGAGTGTTAAGCCACGGATCAAGTGCCATTAATACCGAGGTGAGAGATAACCATCGGATCACTACAAATCGTGACCGTCGGATTATAAGTTACAAATGTGCATGGTAAAGAAACACACTTTACCTAACTCTACACTAGACTAAGTTATTCTTAACTATTTCCTATGTGTCGGAATATCCTAACATCCCCCCTTAAGAACAACTTGGGATAGGATTGAAGGATTTACAAAGGTGACACAAAAAGAGCCTATTTCCTATGTGTCGAAATATCCTAACATTCCCCCTTAAGAACAAATTGGGATAGGATTGAAGGATTTACAAAAGTGACACAATAGGAGAAGGAAGGAGGCATTAGAGCCTATCCCCCCTTAATGACAACTTTCCTGAACTCCAAGCATGGATCGAAGTTTGGTAAAATTTACTTTCGTAAGAGCCTTTGTAAATATATCGACTACCTGATCATTGGTTGGACAATACTGCACTTCAAGAACACGATCATGAATGAGCTTTACGATGAAGTGTATGTGGAGTTCAATGTGTTTCATACACGCGATGTTGTTGGATCTTTACATAGGCCGAATGGCACTGCGGTTATCACAGAAGATAGTGGTTGGATGCTCGCAGTGGAGACAGAATTCGGACGAGGATGCGAGCGAAGCCACGTAGCCTTCCTTGCGGCTTCAGCGCACACGATACTGCGAAACCTGTAAAGAAGGAAGATGGCACTTTTTTTCTTACAAGACCAAGTAATAGGTCTTGAACCAAGAGTGAATACATATCCTGCAGTGGACTTCCGATCATCAGGGTCACCAGCCCAATCAGAATCAATGAAACCAATCAACAAGGGAGATGCTCCTGCACTGTAATGAATCCCGAACTGAACTGTACCTCGAATATATCGAAGTATTCTTTTAGCTGCTTTCCAATGACTTTCATGAGGTTGGTGCATAAACCGAGCGACAAGACCAACGGCAAAGGAAAGGTCAGGACGGGTATGGGTTAGATACAGAAGTTTACCAACAAGTTGACGATATAAGGTAGCATCAACTTCAAGGGTAGTACAAGTGACTGAAAGCTTGACTCCAGACTGAAAGGGAGAAGGGGTTGGCTTACAGTCTTCCATGTGAAAGTGGTGTAGAAGATCACAGGCATACTTGGACTGAGAGAGGGTAATGCCTTCCTTGGATTGTAAGACTTGAAGACCAAGGAAATAATGCAAGTGTCCTAAGTTTGTCATTTCAAACTTCTTTTTGAGGCTAGACTTCACATGGTTTATATGGTTGGGATCACTACCAGTAAGGATAAGATCATCAACATAAAGAACAAGGATGGTGAAGGACTTACCCACTTTCTTGGTGTAGACAGTGTTGTGAGAATGACACCTAGAAAAGCCATTATCTAATAGAAATCTATCCATTTTGGCATACCAAGCTTGAGGAGCTTGTTTGAGACCATAGAGAGACTTCCTAAGGCGAAAAACAAGGCTGGAGTCATTTGGATAAAGCCAGGGGGTTGTTCCATGTAGATTTCTTCATGCAAATCTCCATGTAAGAAGGCAGATTTAACATCCATCTGGTGGACTTCCCATTTAAAGGAGGCAGCAAGGGAAAGAACAAGGCGGATAGAATTCATTTTGGCAACAGGGGAGAAGGTTTCAGTATAGTCAATGCCTTCAACTTGTGAAAAACCTTTAGCAACAAGACGAGCTTTATGTCTATCCAATTTTCCATCTGGTCCAAACTTTGTTTTGTAAACACATCTGCATCTGACAAGTTTTCTTCCTTTTGGAAGAGGAACAAGATCCCAAGTATTGTTTGCCAATAAGGAACGATACTCTTCATTCATAGCTTCATCCCAATCTAGATGACCAGAGGCTTCTTCAAAGGTTTATGGATCAAGTTTTTCTGGAACTTGAGCCAATAAGGAAGAAGCTCTTTCGAACTGAGAACGTGTACGTCGTCGATCGACAGGGTCACCTGCAAGAGAACCTGCTGCATCCCGAGTAGAGCGGACCCATCTTGGAAGCGGTGGAGTATAAGGAACAATTTCACGAGCTGGAGGAGGATTGTCATCCTCGCTGTCATCATCTGAACTAGAAGGAATGCTATTAAAAATAGAAGAGAGAGAGAGAGAGGTGGCACATATGTCGAATCAGGCTCGCAGGCCAAAGGTGGCACACCCGCCGAACTAGGCTCGCAGGCCGATATATTTTCATCAAATTTTACATCTCTTCTAATGATTATATTTTTGGATTTTGGTTGAAGAAGTCTATATCCTTTGACATCTTCAGAATATCCAACAAAAATGCATTTTTCACTCTTATGTTCTAAGGCTTTATGTTTTGCATCTGGAATATGGGCCCAAGCATCACTTCCAAAAACACAAAAGTGACTTACATCTGGTTTGATTGAGCTCCAAGCTTCTTCTGGAGTTATATTCTTTAAAACCTTAGTAGGAGTGCGATTTACTATGTAATTTGCACAGTTAATGGCTTCTGCCCAAAAATTGAGACCAAGTTCTTTAGATTGAAGCATACAATTAGCCATTTCTTTTAAGGTGTGATTCTTCCTTTCAGCTACACCATTTTGTTGTGGAGTATATGGAACAATATGTTGCAATTGAATGCCATGCTCAGTGCAGAAGTTGATAAATTTGTTGTTAACATATTCTCCTCCATTGTATGATCTTAACTTAAGAATTTGATGTCCAGATTGTTTCTCAACAAAGGCCTTAAAGGCCAAGAACATGTTAAAAACTTCACTCTTGAGTTTTAAGAAATATACCCACGTGCGTCTGGAAAAATCATCAATGAAAGTTAAGAAGCACTTGCAACCAGAGAAAGAAACAGCAGGAAGTGGACCACATAAATCACTGTGCACAAGCTACAAAGGGGCTGAAGCGTGCCAAGAGGCACGTTTGTCAAAACTATCCCGATGATGTTTTTCGAGTACACATCTGGAGCAAACACCATCTCTGCAAGATACCATAGGAAGACCCGTCACCAGATTTTCCTTACATAGAGTTTGAAGGGAGCGATAGTTTAAGTGACCAAATCGCTCATGCCAAAGTTTGCTCACTTCATCATTTTGAGCAACAAAAACCGAGGGAAGACATGATGACCCAAAGTTGTCAAACTTATACAACCTTGTGGAATCATCAGCAATGCCAGTAGCTAAAATATGTTTAGGATCTTTGAGGTCCTTGATTACAACATCATGAGGTGAGAATTCTACTACTTTCCCTTCACCTGAATGAGTTATCTGATAAACAGATATAAGGTTGCATGACAAGGTAGGAACACATAGTACATCATTAAACTGACCATTATCTAAATGAATGGTTCCATATCCTACAACACTAAGAGATCTATCATCACCAACATAAATATGTTTGGTGTTACAATCATTTAAAGAAGAAAACATGGATTTATTTTTAGCCATGTGGTAAGAAGCTCGAGAATCAATGAGCCACTCATGAGAAGGAGAAAAAGAAGATACATTTAATGCATAACCAGATCTTGATGCTTGACAACCACAAGCAGAAAGTGCCATGCCTGAAGATGAAGGTGAAGAGTGCTCCAAATTGATGTTGTGATTCTTCATTGCTGCTTCTAAGGCTTCCATCTTCTTAAAACATTTGGACTCTATATGGCCATCCCAGTTGCAAAAGTTGCAATGTCTCTCTGTCTTCTTCCCTTTGTTTTGATTTGCCTTATTATTTTGGTGATTTGATTTTTCAGTTTGTGGCTGAAATTTCTTAGGGCCCTTGTTTGGTTTAGGACCATATTTTTTAGGATACTGCTTCTTGGGATTCTTTTGATATGGTTGTTGTTGGGCTACTAAGGCTTTCTTAGAAGCGTTTCCAGCAGTGATAAGACCAAGGTGTAAAAGTTTTTCTTGTTCTCTTATCAAAGAATCACAAAAGGCATCAAAAGAGGGATTCTTGTAGGTGGTTCCTGAAGAAATGATGGCTTCTCTGGTGGAATGGAAGGCGAAAACAAATACAGAGTATGCAGGGCCAAGCTTAGAAAGAATGCAATAGATGAGGCTACCATCTTCCTTTTTGACCTTACACCCTTCTAAAAGAAGTCTAAGGGTCTTGAATTTGGACAAAAAGTCTTCAATAGAGGAGAAATTATTAGGGTCCAAAGTAAGCAACTCATTTTCAAGCTGGTGGGTCCTGATTTGATTTTGAATGCCAAAAACATTATTTAGCTTTTCTAGGGCTTTATCAAAGGTGTCAATGTCAAGGATGTGAAATCGAAGATCTTGAGCAATGGGCATTCCTATCAACCCTCGTGCTTGATCTTGTCTATTTTCCCATTTAGGAATTTTATCATCATCGGAAGGTTTAGTTTCTTGTCCTGTGGCTATTCTATAAAGCCCTTTACTTCTAAGTATATCTACCATGTGAGGTAGCCATTGGAAATAATTGGTGCTGTTAAGAATAATCGGGCATGCACTTTCCATTTTTTTTTTTTTAAACGAAGCTGAGAAAAGCTGAAACTAACTGCTCCAATGGAAAGATCTCGAAAAATTAGACCATTTCAAAAAAAACGGCTCGAAAAACGGCTTCCGGATGAAGAAGTTATGCCTTTTGAAAAATCTGAGTTGTAAATGTCGAATAATTACGGGAACGGGATGAAGTGCGACTTTTTAAAAAAAAAATCCGCCCCTTTGAACAAAAACTTTTTACAAAAGAAGCTTGGGAAGAAGACTTGAACCCAAGACCTCTATTCTCATAAACTAACCCCTCACCAAGTGAGATAGTAAAAGGATCACATTATTGTATGAAAAGAGGAAAGGGGGGGGGGGGGTTTTACTCTTCGGCGTGCATGCCTTTTCCTGCACAAAAAAACACATAAACCGAGCAAAAAAAAACGAAATGCAAAGCCTTACAGCAGAATGTTAGATTTTCGGTTACCCTTACCGGCAACTATCATTTTTTTCACTATTTTTGATTTTCCGAGATCGCACAAAGACGCGGGGAAAGAGCATACGTAGCAAAAAAAATCCCTTTCCTGTTTCTGATTAGCAGAGATCGCATGGAGCGCACAGCAAAGAGCATACACAGAGAAGAGGGTATAGATCCGGCAAATAAATAAAACCTTAATACCGAAAATATACAGAAAAACAAAAAAAAAGGAACTATTAACAAATATAACTACAAAATTGATGCTTTATACCTCCGGATCTAAACTGACATAACTTGGGCAGCCGGAAACCTTTTCGCATGAAACGAAAGGCGTTCCTCACTGTAACAGACGATCTGGACACAACCGAGCAGTTCTCCAAGCCCAAAAATGTTCAGAAATAGTAGATCTACAAAACGGCATTCACATGCAATCAAACCGGCTTTGGATTTTGATCAACAATGGACGCGGCCCTCAAAATAGCTCTGATACCATGTAGGAATTTACAGGGTAAGTTCTGTAGATCAAAAACCAAAAGTCCCCGCTCACAAACAGATCACAAATCAGTACACCAGTATAATCACGTGGTTAAAACCCTCAAGAAGCAGATCCCGCATACAAATAGCATGTACACTTGGAAATTTATTAATATAAAAAAGAAAAGTTACATATATTTCTCTCATAAACGGTTACCGAACAAATGACCCTCCATGCTCTTTAAATAGAGATCATGGAACAATCAGGTGTTAATCCATGGATCAAGTGTTGTTAATACCAAGGTGAGAGATAACCATAGGATCACTACAAATCGTGACCGTCGGATTATAAGTTACAAATGTACATGGTAAAGAAACACACTTTACCTAACTCTACACTAGACTAAGTTATTCTTAACTATTTCCTGTAATGAGATATCTAACATTGACAACCATGATCTAGCTTTTTCTCCTTCTGAGGCTGATATTGAATCTGTTATCTCTGTTATTGGATCCACAATATGGTGTAGTCCACAGCAGGTAATTATACGGTCTTCTTTCCAATGCCACAGGTCTGGGCCAATTTGGATTCTTCAAGGGATATTTATGCCCAATCTCCCACAATGCCCTAATTATGGACTTGTTCAGTAGAGCGAACTTGTACGACGTGCCACGTGTCACTATTTCTTTATTAGGCTCTGAAATTTATAGGCATTGGCTTCTTGGAGTCATTTTATATCTGCCACTTTTTGAAAAGGAATGCGATACTGGAAGGAGAAGGATGACGATTTTCCCAAGGTCACTTCTTTGGGATGAATTTCAGGAGCCTGCAAAAACACTGACTTCCACAGATCATATCTCTAAAAAATTTGAGAACCTTGATCTAAAACATTCACAGGAGCTTCCTTAGGATTTCGGCTTCGCCTCATAAAAATTTCAGCTTCTCAACCTTCGTAGACAAAAATTTAGAGCGAACATGCCACGATGACTTGTTTCAGATAGTGAAATCCCTTGCATAAGGAGGATATGAGGATCACAATTTATATAAATGCTTAGGTTGAGAGGGGCTTCAACAAGTGAACGTGGAGAGAGGATTTTAAGAGCTTAAAAAATATTAATTATGACTTTTCAATGACCCATGCCACAACCCCATGGGGTTTTAGCCCACTAACTGGGGTTACAAACTTCAAACATGAATATCTCTCAAACCGTGAAGAATTACGTGGCATGCCATTATATCAACGGAAACATCTCGACAAGAAGAAGCCATCAAAATCATTCTTGACCCAGAATATAGTAATTTGGTAGGTCAAAATTCCCATGAAATATTGGGGTAGCCCCTGGTGTTGCTTGGGTTGACATCAATGACAACCGCTGATCAACAATCTCCCCCTTTAGCATTGATGGCAACACAAATACTCCCCTTGCGATCATGAAACCTCTTCCTACAACATTCTCTCCCCCTGAAACACAACCATCTTGCGGACCTGTACACACTTCCACTCCCCCTGACACACAACCATCCTGCGAACCTGTACACACTTCCACTCCCCCTTTATATTCTAAATAAGGAAAATCGAATGAGAACACGGGAGAATCGCAAGCGTCTGGCGAAGATATTCCAATGCTTCACGAGTACTCTCACGATCATCAACGCTTCCTGCCCAATCTACATCTGTAAAGGCATGAATAATGAGATTGTTACCCTTGGTATACCACAAGCCATATTCTGTTGTTCCCTTTAGATATCGAAAAATTCTTTTGATGGCAATAATATGTGATTCTTTTGGTACTGCTTGGAATCTTGCTACTTGTCCAACTGCTTGCATAACATCTAGCCGAGAGGCTGTTACATATAGAAGACTACCAATCATAGATTTGTACAACCTTTAATCCACATCCTTAGATGAGCCGTCTATGCTCAATTTGCAACCTGTTACCATCGAAGGAAGGATGGGTTTGCAATATTCCATTTTGAATTTCTTGAGCATTTCCTTGATGTACTTGGCTTGACATATAAATATTCCTTTCACTTGCTGAGATATTTGAAGCCCTAAGAAGCATGCCAACTCACCAAGTAAAGACATCTCGAAATCAATTTGCATCTTTGTAGCAAACTTCTTACTTAGTCGATCATCATTGCTACCAAATATTATATCATCCTCTTTAGCTATTAGACATCCTTTAGTTGCTTCATCCAAAACATATATGTCGTTTGGAGCTCGACTTGCTGTAGCCACAATTTCACCATACCTCCCTTTCATGATTTCACATTTTGTCAAGTTGAATAGTATTGTGTGTCCTTGATCACACATTTGTCCAACACTGAGCAGATTGTGATTCATGTTTTCAACCAATAGAACATTGTTGGCTATAACATCTTTGCTTCGGAGAGTGACGGTACCTGACCCTATAACATTTGAAGATCCATCATTTCCAAAGGATATGGTCCCATCCTTCTTCTCTTTCAGAGAAACAAATTTCCTTCTATCTCCAGTCATATGCGTTGAGCAACCGCTGTCAACATACCACACATCTTTGTTGTTTTGAGCCTTGAGAGCGACAGCACAATTATCAGCCTTCTTCTTCTTCCATGTTTGTTCGTTTTGTGGCTTCGAAGATTCTTCTGGAGGATTTTCAAGTCTGCAGTCTCTGGCTATGTGTCCAAAGTTTCGACATTTGTAACATTCAATATTATTTCTTAAATGTTCAAATCTATTTATGTTTCGCTGAGCCATGGGAGGTTCATATTTGACAGATCTCCGGGAATTGTATTCATTCCAGGGGTACATGCGACATTCTACAGCTTTGTGACCAAATTTTCCACATGAATAACAGTAGCCATAAAAAAATATGTTGGTACCTGGATGGAAATCTTCGTCGAGGAATCGTCTTCCAAGGCTGTTCTTGCGAATCTTGTCCAATGAAGTCTACATGCATGTCACATCTCATTGGTTCATCGTATTTTGTTGTAGAAGGTCTTGCTTCTTCTTCTTTGTAACCGATGCCAATTCTGTCGTTGTAAGATCGTTGATTGTTGATGAGTTCTTCCAATGCCCTTGAGCTGTTGGCATAGTTTTGGATAGTTTTTCCTTTCTTCACTTCCTTACGCAGCGAGACTACTTCGGCTTCTAATTCTTCCCTTTCTTGGTTGCTTTCTTCCAACTTCTTTTGAAGTGACCCTTCAATGCATTTGTGTTCTTCAACTTCAATTTTGAGACCTTGAACTTGTTCTTCAAGAGTATTGGAACGAATCTTTTCTTCCTTGAGCTCTTTTATAAGTTTGATTGCTTCCTTAGAAAATTCTTCTAAGGTCAATCCTTCTTCTTCGTTGTTTGATACCTCTTGTTTATTGTGCTTGGCCATAAACAATACTCTCTCATTGGCTTCTTCTTCGCTGTCATTGTCTTCATCGGATGATGAGCTATCTTCTTTAGAGAGCAAATTCCTTTTGGATCCTTGCTTGTTGAATTTCTTAAAGCCTTTCTTTCCTTTTGAGTTGCCATCACTTCTGTTCGGACATTTTGCTGTGAAAAGCCCAACCTCACCACAGTTGAAACATATCAATGGAAGTTTACCTTTGAATTTTCCCTTACCAATTTTTAGTTTTCCCGTAAAGTAAGCATATTCTTCATTTGAAAAACCTTCTCCATCATCTTCCTTTTCTTCACACTTGCAAGTGCATGTCTTTTCAATTGAAGGTTGTTTGTCCTTATTGGTTTTCTTAGAAGCAACGAATGCAATTTTTAGATGCGAAGTACCCTCTTCTTCATCAAGTCTCATTTCATATGCTATGAAAACTCCATGTAATTCCTCTTTGCTGAGTTTGTCCAAATTTGCACGGTATTTTAAGACTGATACCTTTGGGTTGAATCTCCCTAGTAACATTCTAAGAATCTTTCGTATAATAGTCTTCTCGTCAACTGGCTCTCCCAATCCTTCCAGAGTATTGGTTATTTCATCAACATATTAGAAGTATGTAGCAATGTTGCAATCTTCTTTCATTCTGAGTTGCTCAAATTTTGCTCTATAGATTTGAAGTTTTGCTTCTTTGACATTTGAGTCACCTGCATATATATTCTCAAGCTTGTCCCATACATTTTTGGCGGTTTTACAACCCAACACTTTATGATAAGCAGATTCAATAAGTCCACTAATAATAATATTCTTTGTTTTTTGCATCATTTACCAAATTCTTCTTACCTTGTTCATCTGTGGTTGATGTAAATCCATTTTGAACAGTGTCCCATACTTCATAACCTTGCGCCAAGAGATAGACCTCCATTCTTCCTTTCCAGAGTGCATAATTATTTTCATTGAACAGAGGTACACCATTCTGGGTATGCTCCATGACCTCATTCCAACTGTTAAACTGCTATTGAAGGAACCAAGCATCGATACCAATTGTTGGAAATACTGAGGGGGGAGTGAATCAGTATTCCTTTCAATTAGAGCATTAGTTAATCTTCAATTATTATCAATGTTTATACAATGATAGCAGCAAACAAAAGGAACACAAATGCACACAGTTTTTAAGGTGGAAACCCACTCCGGGACAAAAACCACCTAATGCTTTTCTAATAATTCTTTAATATTCAACTCCAATTGAAAATAAAGCTCCAACTTCCTAGAATCTAGAAAAGCATTCTTCTCCAGCTCCCACTGGATGGACGCTTCAACGCCCGAGATTCTTCAGTATTCAACTGAATGGATGCCCCAACACCCAATGAGCTACAACTCACCCTAGCACCACTCTACCACCCTATAGAAGAATAAAAGAAGAATGGACTCTGGTACCAAGGAAAATGGTCCACTTTACAATGATATAGAATGATGTAGAAGAAAAAGATACACTAGACCATAACCCCAACTATGACGCAACCACCTAATGATGATCTTAGACCTCTCGATACTGCCTCTTCAATTCTTGGCAGATAGACACTAGTACAATTTTTACAATAATGTATTTACAAAGACTTAGTACAATGATACCTTTACAGTGGCTGTATGCAGTGCTGCCCACTTGAAGACTTCATGTGATGAACTTCTTGCTGCTATTCTGCACCTTGGCTGCTACTCTTGTCATGCTACCCTCTGCTGCACCTTGTTTTGCTTTGTTGCCCTAGAAAGTTTGGTCCTTTGCAGCCCTTGACAACACATGATCTAGATTTTTCTTTCCTTCTAGGAGCTCGATATTGAATCTGGTGTATCTCTGTTATTTCAGATCCCCAATATGTGATTTTCGGTCCTGTAGTATTCCTCTGAGTCTTCTTTCCAATGCCACAGGTCTGTTCCAATTTGGATTCTTCAAGGGAGAGTTATGCCCAATCTCTCACAATGCCCTAATTATGGACTGTTTCAGTAGAGCGAACTTGTACGGCGTGCCACGTGTCATTATTTCTTTATTCAGCTCTTAAATTAATAGAGCAACAACTACAGTCCGTGCACTACTTGCCACTTATTACGGAATTCCAATCCGATACTCAGAGAGAGAGTTATGACGATTTTCCCAAGGTCACTTCTTTGAGATGAATTTCAAGAGCCTGCAAAAACACTGACTTCAACAGATCATATCTCCAAAAATATTGCGCACCTTGATCTGAAATTTTCACAAGAGCTTCCTAAGGATTTCAGCTTCGCCTCATAAAAATGTCAGCTTCTGCACCTTAGTAGACAAAAAGTTAGAGTGAAAATGGCACGATGACCTGTTTCAGATAGCAAAATCCCTTTCATAAGGAGGATATGAGGATCACAATTTATATAAATGCTTAAGTTGAGAGGGGCTTCAACAAGTGAACGTGGGAGGGATTTTAGGAGCTTAAAAAATATTAATTATGACTTTTCAATGACCCATGCCACAACCCCATGGGGTTTTAGCCCACTATCTGGGGTTACAAACTTCGAACATGAATATCTCTCAAACCGTGAAGAATTACGTGGCGTGCCATATATCAACGAAAACATCTCAACAAGAAGAAACCATCAAAAGCATTCTTGACCCAGAATATAGTAATTTGGTAGGTCAAAATTCCCATGCAATATTGGGGTAGCCCCTGGTGTTGCTTGGGTTGACATCAATGAAAACTGCTGATCAACAGATAGGTCTCTGAAAATAGTGCTAGTGGATCCTCTAATTATTTTTCTTTTTTCTATTTTTTTTTTCTTTTTTTAAACTATTGCGGGGTTACACTCTTGTTTGAAGAATACTACATTGACAAAATGCTCAAATTCTAAATGGTGGAGTTTATGTACAAATTTTTTAAACTGGAAGTAGGAAATGGGGTTTTTGGTAAATGAATATTCAAAGTTTCAACACAACCTTTTTGTTTATATGTTTTCTAGTCTAACAATAAGGATTAGGGTTTCAAAACTCCCAAGGACAAGGGAGAGCCAAGTGCTATAGCTCTTTGATATACTTGTAGGGTCCAACAGTAGTACTCGAGCCCATATTTAAGGGCACTAACCAAGGAGGTTCAACCATACCCTTAGCTATACTACTTGATTATCCAAGTATGAGAGAGTAATCTTCTCAAGTGCTATCCTTGGCGTAGTTAGGCAGTCCAACAACTTATCTAAAAGATTAGTTTTGGGACACCTACAGGACTTCCACTATACTCTATAAAAAATTTGTGTCCTGACTCATGTAGCCCCAACACAGTTTCAATTTGTTTTTCTCATCATGTTTAATGCCCAAACCCCATGTTCATTGTTGAGTTAAACATGGATATAAAATTCTAAAAACTACCACTACTTTTCACTTTCACATTCAGCAAATAAAAAAATTCACAAGCATGCAAACAATTTTAAGACACTAGTTTTTGGCCAACACGGACCCTAGAAAAACCCCGAAGGGAGAACTTAGGAAAAGGATTTATTTTGCTTTTCTCAGAGAATTTATTACAACATTAATTACACAGGGGTACTTATATCTCCCCTTGTTGTCTAGGAAATCATGCCAATGTCCTTAAAACTTGTGCCACTGTGCAACAATCACTGCCCTTCAATGCATGTCATTGTTCAGCTCCTCACCCTCATTTTTCATGCCACTATTAGAATTCCCCGCCTTGAATTTCGTGCCCTCTGCCTAGAATTTTCTCCTCAAAATTCAAGCTACAGATCCAAAAATCCTACTTTCAAATTCGTGCTTGTAGACTTGAAGACTACTTCTGCCCTAAAAATTGTGCCACAAACCCATACTCTTCTCCTTGAAATGCGAGCTTATTAGGCCTACAATAAATGCTCTAACTTTCCCTCAAAAATTGTGTTGTAGCAACCTCAAATTCTACGTTGGGGTGGCTGTTGAACCCTCTCGGTCTATGTCGCCTCCCTGTACTTCCTCAACCTGCGTACTACCTCCTAGCCTAGAAATTCGGGCTAGTTGATGGTCTCTCTTTTGTTGCTACACTTGTTATCTCAACCTATCCTTCTCCTTTCAGTTTCTCCTCTCCTTTTCTCTTCTCCAACAACTACACATGAAGAATGAGCTCTCGCTTTGCCTTTTTCCTCCTTTTTAGTTTCATAATGATGAGAAGCACTATCCCTAAGATCAAGGGTTGAGATTAGATCTCAGTTTCTCTTGATTAAGGGTGGAGATCTAATCTCCCAATGACCCCCTCTTATGTCTCCCCCATCATTAATGAGCCCCTCTAGTCACTTTAATAACTTTTTGTACCATGTACCTTTTTCTCATAAAGTCTCTCTAAAAACATAGAGTCAGTTTAATATTAGAAAGTACAATGTACTTTTAGAACTCATAAAGTGACTAAAAAGTCACATGACTTTAAAAACTCGTAAAGTCGCACTAAAATGGTGGGTTCACTTTGTGTTCCTAGGCTTAGGAAAATAACACTAGGAACACCTCCTTGGTACCTTTTTCAACACTCCCTCTTACCGAGGAAGGTGTTTCTCATCACTCCCATCTTGTCCCTAAAATAGACATGCTTGCCCATTGGCAATGACTTGCTGAGAATGTCTACAACCTATTCACCAGTGGGTATGTACTCTAGCTTCACTGCACCTCTCTGAACACAATCTCAAATGAAGTGGTAATTGATCTCAATATGCTTTGACCAATCATGAAATACTAGATTCTCAATGAGTTTAATACAATTATGATTATCACAATAAATCATAGTTGGACTCAGCCTCTGACCAAATAAGCCACACATCTTGCGAAGCTAAATTGCCTCGAAACTGGTATGACTAGCTGCAATGTAATTAGCCTTCGTAGAACTCAGTGCCACTGATCTTTGTTTCCTGTTGAACCATGACACCATTGTCGAACTCAACATGAAACAACACCCAGATGTACTCTTCCTATCACTAGCACCGCCTACCCAATCTAAGTTTGTACAACCTATCAACCTGACACCATCCCCTCGGATATAGTCCAGTCCATTGAGCCCTATAGGTACCGTAACACATGTTTTGCAACCACCCAGTGCACCCTCTTAGGCTCCATCATAAACTGACTCAACGTGTTGACTGCGAAACAGATATCTAGTCTAGTGTTGACCAGATACCCGATCAACTGACGATATAAAGTGGGGTCTATCAACTCAAAATCAGAAGCATGAAGCTTCTTCCAGTTGGTAATCATTGGAGTATTGTTAAATTTAGATAACCATGGTGTTCTATGCTTGATGCACTTTTACTTCAATCTTTCTTAGGCCCAACACAAAATAGCAATCACATAAACTTGAAAGTAAAATGATAATATAACACAATAATAGATCAATAGAAGACAAGCCAAATATAGATCAGATTTACAATTCCTTTTGTCCAGCAAAGATATGAGATATTGTGGCGTTACGGCGGTCAGCAGGATGCTTCAACCAGCAAAGTCTTTCTCGGTCAACCAGCACTTTCATGTGTCACACCCACAGCCCTCAAAGACAGCTCATCACAAGTCAACGCAAGTCAAACCAGGGATAGTGCAGAAAAGTCAACGCAGGCAGCTTCAGAAAAGTCAACACAGTAAACTAGGGCTTCGGTCAAACAGCCCAGAATTCCTCGATTTTAGTGCCCAACTGTACAGCCTCCTAAAATTGGAATTTCTGCAGAAGATTGAGGTCAAATGACCAAGTGTTGACCACGGTCAACGCTGCAACAGAAAAGCCCTAAATAGATCAGCGCAGAAAACAAAAAACCCTAAACAGATCAACGAAGAAAACAGCAGCTTCGCTCCACATGTGTGAGGGAAAAAGGCCTCCAAAGGCTATCGAACCAATCAAATCACAAAGAGAGAATGTGTGATGAAATGATGAGAAAATGACCCCCAAGTCTCTTCAATTTATATTCATCAATGAGGGTGTGTGGCACATCTCTTAGGCATGTGGGATAAATCCGACCAACCTTGCACATGTGGAAAATAAATTCAAAATTAGTGTTCTACTCATTCGATCAAGATGATCTTTCGATCAATCTTGCACCTCTCCGAAAGAGGAATTCAACAAAAATATTACCATCGTCATATGAGCAGTGCAACATGGAGTTTGGACCTAGATGCCCAAAATTAACACTCCCTCTCAACCAGGGAGAACTCCATCTATCCACAAGTGCCATCCATCATGTACCAAACCAAACATTGTGTGTCATCCCGCCGTAACTTGCTTTGTTGGCTCTTTATTTCAGAACAAAAGGTGAGTCACAAAGACATCACACACAGCTAACCCGAAGTCGACTTAGAGGTAAAAACCTCTCTTGGACTCAAAAGAGTCTCATACTAACCCGAAGTTAGTTTACTGACCCGAAGTCAGTTTAGAGGATAAAACCTCATCATACTTGATCCCAGATCAAGGTGTTGGACACATGCCATCCTAGACATAGAGAGTACCGCAATCTTCGATGCGTCCATCGGTCTTGCTATGGTCTCTATCCACATTTCCCACCTCATTGGCCCAATGAGAGGTACATCCCATGAGTCTAAAACTCCATGGGTAGGATGCGTGCGGGGCACAGATCAGAGAGAGGCGTACTCAATATCCTAACGGTGGGGCAGAAGCACCACAAGGTTCGGCAAGCCTAGCCCCGTGAGTGCTTATAGCTCCAAGAAGCTATCCCCAAGCCCCCTGGAGCTCCCAGAGTTCATAGTCCAACTCAAGCAGGACCCTCAAAATAGGGTCTTTCCACGATTCCAAGCTTCTCACAAAAGGTTAGGAACTTGACCTTCCCCAGGGGCTTCGTGAGAATATCCCCGACCTACTCATCAATTCCTATATGATTGAGCCTTACGGTGTCTCGTTGTACCATATCCTGGATAAAGTGGTACCTCATATCAATATGCTAGGATCGATCGTGGAACACGGGATTCTCAGAAAGACGAATCCCACTCTGGTTATCACAAAGGATAACGGTGGTATCTAGCACATGCCCGAACAGCTCGCTGAAGAGCTTTCGCAACCAAACAGCTTCACAACAGGCCATACTCGTTGCAATGAATTCGACCTCAGCGATGCTCAAAGCCACTGACTTCTGCTTCCTGCTCATCCAAGATATCGAAGTAGAACCCAAGGTGAAGCAACATCCAGATGTGCTCTTGCAATCCAGCACACTACCAGCCCAATTGGCATCAGTATATCCATGGAGTCTCAAACTCCTGGCAGTGTATCTCAACCCATGGTTCACTGTGCCCCGAAGATATATCAACAGACTCTTGGCACCAATCTAGTGAATGAGGTCCGGACAGGAGTTCACTAAGAACATCAGGGCCCCTACGAGTTGTCAATACTCAGTAGGATTTGCTAGCACGGGCCCAGCAGCATTTCCACTCAACTTCTTAAAGTTGAGTTCCATCGGTGTCGACACAAACTTACAGTCCACCATACCAAATCTCTCTAGCACCTTCACGACATATTTTCCTTGAGAAATGAAAATCTCGCCTGGCCTCTCCTAGACCTCCAAGCCTAGGAAGTAGTGCATCAGTCTCCTACGTCTTTCATCTCAAACTCGGAAGCTAGCTCCCTCTTACACTGATGAATGAGAGGGTCAGCACCTGTCACGAAGAGATCGTCCACATAGAGAACCAAAATGAGAGGCCTTTCTCTATCAACCTTAAAATAAAGGTTCGGATCAGCATTACTTCGAGTGAAACCCAGCTTCATCAAGTAGCTATCTATCCTCTCGTACCAAGCCCTGGGCCCTTGCTTCAACCCATAAAGGGATTTTTTCAACCTGCATACATGGGTGTCTCTATCTCAGACTTCAAACCCCAAAGGTTGCTCCACATACACCTCTTCCTTTATAGATCCATGCAAAAAAGCGATCTTCACATCCATCTAATGTAGACTCCATCCTTGCGTAGCAGCAAGGGCAATAATAGATCGAATGGTGGTATAGCGGGCCACAGGTGCAAATATATCATCATGATCTATGCCTTCTTTTTGAGAGAAACCTCGGGCAACGAATCTTGCCTTGTACGTTTCAGCACTTCCATCAGATCCATGCTTGATCTTATAGAGCCATTTCGAGGTGACAACAGATTTGTCCTCTGGTCTTTGGACCACTTCCCAGACATCATTCTTCATAATGGACTCATATTCTTCGTGCATAGCATCCTTCCAAACTTGATGCCTTACGGCTTCTTCAAATGTTCCAAGCTCAGATTGTACTATCGTACTCATGGCTGCTAAATACCCTTGGTATCTCTTCGGCTTCTTGCTTTCACAGAATGTCCCCCTTGGAGCAATATGTCTCTCGACATCTTCGAGAGTTTCCCTAAGCCATGAGGGTCTTCTCTTATTTGAAGGAGGTGGATCAATGGGATCCATAGGTCCTTCAACATCAGGCATCATGTCATCCTTCAGCTCTTCCAACTTCCCTGTTTCTTCATCTTCTTTGTCTTCCTTGGAGCTAGGAAGATTTCTTACTTTCTTGAGGGCAGCATCTTCATTTAAGGTGACATCGTGGCATATCTCCACTTCTCTTTGACCATGCACATAGATTCTATATGCCTTCGAAGTTTCACTGTAGCCCACAAACATTCCCTTCTTTCCAGAAGCATCCAACTTGCTTCTCTTTTATTTTGGCACATGAAAGTAAACAGGATAACCAAAAACTCTAAAATGAGAAACATCGAGTTTCTTACCAAAGAAGACTTCTTCGGGAGTTTTGGAGTCTAGAGCGAAATGTAGGCATCTGTTTTGAACATGCACAGCAATGTTCACAGCTTCTCCCCATAGAAACTTCGAAAGACCTTGGTCACATAGCATGCTGTGGGTAGCTTCCACAATGGTCCTATTCTTTCTTTCAGCAACACCATTTTGCTCGGGAGTGTACGCAGTTGTGGTCTCCCTCTTAATGCCAGCTTCTCTACAAAAGTCATTAAACTCATTTGAATCATACTCGGTCCCATTGTCGGTCCTCAAAACTTTGATTTTCTTCTCGGTTTGATTTTCCACCAAGGCCTTGAAGGTACAGAACCATTTGAATGCTTCGTCCTTCTTCTTCGAAAAATATATCTACGTCTTGCGGGAGAAGTCATCTGTAAAAGTCATGTAATAGGAACATCCTCCCAAGGATGGCACAGGCAGCATACCAGATAAGTCAGAATGTATCAACTGCAAGATATCAGTGGTCTTTGTGACACTTGAGGGGAATGGTCCCCTTGTATGCTTCCCTTCGGCACAACCCTAACATATACCTTCATGATCATCTCTCAATTCGGGCATCCCTATCACCACCTTCCTTGCTTCGAGAAGGGCTTAGTAATGAACGTGTGTAAACCTTCGGTTCCATAACTCTGTTTGAAGAGTTGTATCACATGTCATAGCCCCCAATGGACTTCCTCCAACCTGGTAGAGTGTATCTACTCTAAAACCAAAAGAAAGAGCTTCCTTGAAGTTCTTCTTCCAGATAAGTACCTTTCTATCAACAAATGCCAACTTGAACCCTTTGTCTTCCATTGCCGAAATGGACACAAGGTTCTTCTTCAAATTAGGTACATACAACACATCTTGTAATCGAATGACTTAACCTTGAGATAAATGGAGGGTCACAGTCCCTGTCCCTTTCACGGGATAGGTGGCATTATCTCCAAGGATAATTTCCAGATTAGTATCCTTCTCAACCAAATCAGAAAGGGCTCCCTTATAACCAGTGAAGTGCCTTGAAGCACCATTATCAATTAACCAAACATCCAGGGTGTCAAGTGGAGATGCAGCAGAGAGGGCAGATACAAGAATAAAATCATTTCTCTTATTATAAACAACATAAGACTCAACGCACCTGGAATTTCTTGACCTTTTGAAAGGTTGCCCATTTCCATTACGATCAGAGGGAGCCTTCCTTTTTCCTTAGAACCTGTTGTTCCTACCATTCCTTCTCAAGTTGTTGTTGTCATCATCCCTGGGAGAGTCCCTTCTATTAGGGCACTCTCTTGCATAGTGACCAGTGTTGTTACAAGTGTAACATCTTCCCTTCCTTCCTTTGGGCCCCGCTCTACCATGGTTTTGATTTCTCGGGCCACCATGGTTCTTCTTCTTTGCATGAGCGGCGAAGGCAGTAGGGTCACTTCCATTACCATTAGAGGCATACTCCATCATTCTTGTTTCCTCTTGAGTGCATCTCGTCAATATTTCATCAAAATCGGGAATCACATTATTATTGAGAATAGTGGTATTGAATACATGCCAATCACGGGGAAGACCTCCAAGTGCAATAAGAACCATCTCTCGATCAAATATTGATTCCCCAATAGCTAGGAGGTTATTCCTGATTTCAGTGAGCCTCATAAAATAGGATTGAATAGATTCATCCTTACCCTTCTTGATATTCTTCAATTGATTCTTGAAGAAGAGGATTTGAATAGCATTGTTAGCCCTGAACATGCTCACCAGCTTATCATACATCTCCTTAGATGTCTTTAGCTCATAAATTTAAGCAACCAAGTGCTTATGAATAGAATCCCGGATAATCATCTTTGATTTGATTTCCCCTTTTCTATACTGCGAGTTCGTGGCAGCAGCTGCATTTGAGGGAGGCTCTTAAATATTCCCCTATACATAGTCCATGACGTCTTGATCTTCTAGCGCCAAATCCAAGGACATCTTCCATGCATGATAATGAGACTTATCAGTCAATTTATCATCATCATTGAAACCCTTTTAGGTTGAGGAGGCCATTTGTCCTTGATAGGATTTATTCCTTAAGAGATAGCTTCTAACACTAGCTTGGACTCTTGGACTTTGTCTTCACCTCAGCTCTAATACCATGTTAAATTTAGATAACCATGGTGTTCTATGCTTGATGCACTTTTACTTCAATCTTTCTTAGGAACAATACAAAATAGCAATCATATAAACTTGAAAGTAAAATGTTGATAGAACACAATAATAGATCAATAGAAGACACGCCAAATATAGATCAGATTTACAATTCCTTTTGTCCAGCAAAGATATGATATATTGTGGTGTTACAGTGGTCAGCAGGATGCTTCAACCAACAAAGCCTTTCTCAGTCAGCCAGCACTTTCATGTGTCACACCCACAGCCCTCAAAGACAGCTCATCACAAGTCAACGCAAGTCAAACCAGGGACAGCGTAGAAAAGTCAACGCAGCAAACTAGGGCTTCGGTCAAATAGCCTGGAATTCCTCAATTTTAGTGCCCAATTGTACGGCCTCCTAAAATCGAATTTTTTGCAGAAGATTGAGGTCAAACAACCAAGGGTTGACCATGGTCAATGCTGATCAACGTTGCAGTAGAAAAGCCCTAAACAGATCAACGCAAAAAACAGTGGCTTCGCTCCACACATGTGAGGGAAAAAGACCTCCAAAGACTATCTAACCAATCAAATCACAATGAGAGAATGTGTGATGAGATGATGAGAAAATGACCTCCAAGTCTCTCCAATTTATATTCATCAATGACGGTGTGTGACAGATCTCTTAAGCATGTGGGATAAATCTGGCTGACCTTGCACATATGGAAAATAAATTCAAAATCAATGTTCTGCTCATCCGATCAAGATGATCTTTAGATCAATCTTGCACCTCTCTGAAAGAGGAATCCAACAAAAATATGACCATCATCATACGATCAGTGCAACATGGAGTTTGGACCTAGTTGCCCAAAATTAACAAGTATCCATAAGCCTACAATCCTCTATACGAAATCTCCTCAGTATGTCCCCTACATACCTGCCTGACCCACGAAGATATGCCCATCCTCCTGCCAAACCTTCAACCCAAAAAATAGTGCATCAGTCCTAGATCAATCATCTCAAACTCTGAAGCAAGATCTCTCTTGCAGTGCTCAATGAGTTTCTCTTCTCTTGTAATAAACAAATCATCCACATATAGTACCAGAATGAGTAGTTCCTCACTAAACATAATGAAATATAAGTTCAGTTGTGCATCACTCTTCTAGAAACCCATGTGCTACAAGTAGGAATCAATCCTCTTGTACCATGCTCTCGACACTTGTTTCAGACCATATAGGGCTTTCTTAAGCCTACACACATGAGACTCTCTCTCTTATGCACCTCAAAGACCTCTGGTTGCTAAATATAAACCTCCTTTTCACATCCATCTGGTGAATCTTCTAACCCATCTTTGTCACAATGGAGATCATTGCTCTAATCAAGGTATATCGAACCACTAGTGTCAAAGTCTCATAATCAACTGTCTCTACCTATGAGAACCCCTGTGCCACAAATCGAGCTTTGAACTTCTCCACGCGACCATCCGCAACATGTTTGATTTTGTAAAGCCACCCAGAAGTCACCACTGACTTCCCCTAAGGTCTCGTTACTATCTCCCACACATCATTCTTCATGATGGAAGCATAATCCTCCACCATGGCATCCCTCCAGATTGGTTGACTCGCAACCTCCTCGTAGCTAGATAGCTCAATCTCCACAACACTAGCCACATAGCCACCCAACCACTCTGGTAGTCTACCCTCCCTAACTGACCACTTGGGTTTCTGTTAATTTTGGACAACTATGTCCAAACTCCATGTTGTGATGCTCAGATGAAGATGCCAATATTTTTATTGGATTCCTCTTTCGAAGAGGTGCAAGATCGATTTAAAGATCATCTTGATTCGATGAGCAGAACATTTATTTTGAATTTATTCAAGATATGTGCAGGTCGGCCTTAAGGTTTTGTGCCCCAGCAGTTGTGTCACACACCCTCATTGATGGACATATATTGGTCAATGTTGAAGGACATTTTCACTCATCTCATCCTCACACATTTCTCTCTCCTCATATGATTGGTTCGATGACCTTGGAGGCTCTTCTCTCCACACGTGGGAAAACTTCAGCAGCAAAACATTTCTGTTTTCGGTCTAGGGTTTCTACAGCAACTTTGACCAGCGTTGACTTTGGTCAACACAAGGTCAAACGGACCTAAAACTCTCCCTAAAATTTGATTTTCCAAATCCACATTTTTTGGCACTATTCCTAAGGCTAGATGTTGACTTTGACTTGGCTGCGTTGACCTAGCTGTTGTTGTTGTTTGCATTGACCATTGACTGACCGCGTTGACTTTTGGTTGACTTTTTGAGTTGATTGTTTTGTCTGTCCTAGAGGGTTGTGTGACATTGCTGGTTGGCTGACCATATTGAGACTTTGTTGGTTGAAGCATCCTGTTGACCGTCATAACGCACCATCACACTTTTATATTTTTGGCTTGTCTTCTGTCAATCTACTAGTATGTTCTATCAGCGTTTTACTTCATTGTTTATATGATTGTTGTCTGATATTGGAATAAAAAGTAAACTTGCATCAAGCATAGAACATCTACAAAAATTTACATGGTATCGAAACTGAGGTGAAGACAAAGCCCTAGTTTGTAGCAATCGCCGAAGAAGAGGATGGGTTCCTCAAACTACAATGGCTTTAAGACTGATGACAAATTGACTGGGAAGGATGACTTCCATGCTCGGAAGATGACATTGGATCTTAATTTGGAAGACCAAGATGTCATGGACTATGTGCAGGGTAAAATCCAAGAGCCTCCATCCACTGCAAATGTTGCTGCCAAATCAAAGTACAAGAAGGGGGAAATCAAAGCAAAGCTGATGATAAGGGACTCAATTCATAAGATTTTGGTTGCATACATCTCTGAGCTAGGCACATCCAAGCAGATGTATGATAAGTTGTCAACATGTTCAAGGCCAACAATGCGAATCAAGTCCTATTCTTCAAGAACCAATTGAAGAATCTAAAGAAAGGCAGGGATGAGTCTGTTCAATCATATTTTCTGAAGTTGATCGAGATCGGGGATAATCTGCTGGCTATTGGGGGGAAAATAGCTAGTCGAGAGATGGTTCTCACCACACTTGGAGGTCTCTCATCCAAATGGCATGTGTTCAACACTACCATTCTCAATAACAATGTGATACCTGACTTTGACGAAGTACTATCGAGATGCGTACAAGAAGAGACAAGGATGAAGGAATATGAAAATGAAGGAAATGTTCACTTCGTTGCTCATTCTAGAAAGAATAACTTTGGTGGTCCAAGGAACAAAGGAAGAGCCGGGGCCCAAGGAAAGAAGGGCAAGTGTTACACTTGTAACAAGCCAGGTCACTATGCTAGAGAATGCCCTTTCAAGTAGGATTCTCCCGATGATGATGACAACAAGAACAACCGAAGGAATGGCAATCAAAGGAACAACAGGTTCAAGGGGAAGAGGAAGGCTCCCTCCAGCGGAAATGGTTAACCTTTCAAAAGGTCGAGAAATTCCGAGTATGAGGAATCAAGTGTTGTTGATAAAAGAAATGAATTCATTCTTGTATCTACCCTCTCTGCTGCATCTCCACCCAACACTATGGATGTTTGGTTGATAGATAGCACATCACTAGGTTCAAGGAAGCACTTTCTGATATGGTTGAGAAGGATACTAATTTGGAAATTATCCTTGGAGATAATGCCACATATCCCGTGAAAGGGACAGGGACTGTGACCCTCCACTTGTCTCAAGGTCAAGTCCTACACTTGCAGGATGTACTCTATGTACCTGATTCGAAGAAGAACCTTGTGTCTATATCAGCCATAGAAGACAAAGGTTTCAATGTGGCATTCATTGATGGGAAGGTGCATATCTGGGAGAAGAGCTTCAAGGAAGCTATCACAATTGGGTTTAGAGTTGATACACTCTACCAGGTTGGAGGAAGTCCACTAGGAGAGATGACATGTGATACTATCCGACAGACTGAACTATGGCACCAGAGGTTTGGACACCTTCACTACAAGGCCCTTCTCGAAGCAAGGAAGGTGGTGACGGGGATGCCCGAGTTCTCAAATAATCATGAAGGTGTATGTCAGTGTTGTGCCAAAGGAAAGCATACAAGGGGACCTTTCCCCTCAAGTGTCACAAAGACATCTAACATCATGCAATTGATACATTTTGATCTGTCTGGTATGCTACCCGTGACATCCTTGGGAGGATGTTCTTATTATATGACATTCATAGATGACTTCTCTCGCAAAACCTGGATATACTTCTTGAAAAAGAAGGATGAGACTTTCATGTGGTTCTGTACCTTCAAAGCCTTGGTGGAAAATCTGACAGGGAAGAAGATCAAGACATTGACGACCAATAATGGCACTGAATATGAGACGAACGAGTTCAAGAACTTTTGCAGAGAAGCTGGCATCAAGAGGGACACCACAACTGTCTATACTCCTGAGCAGAATGGTGTTGTTGAACGAAAGAACAGGACCATTGTGGAAGTTGCCCGTGCCATGCTATGTGACCAAGATCTATTGAAGTTTCTGTGGGGAGAAGCTGCGAACACTGCTGGGTACATACAAAACCGATGCCCGCATTCCGCTCTGGACTCCAAAACTCCCAAAGAGGTTTTCTCTGGTAAGAAACCTAACGTCTCACATTTTAGAGTTTTTGGATGTCCTGTTTATTTTCATGTGCGGAAGGAGAAGAGAAGCAAACTGGATACTTGTGGGAAAAAGGGAATGTTTGTGGGCTACAGCAAAAATTCGAAGGCCTATAGAGTCTATGTGCCTGGTCAAAGGGAAGTGGAGATATGCCACGATGTTACCTTTGACGAAGATGCTTCCCTGAGGAAAGTAGTCAATCTTTCGAGATCTGAGGAAGATCATGCAGCAAGGCCTGGGAAGAACCGAAGGATGAGACGATGTTAGATGCTGAAGGACCGATGGACCCGATCGATCCACCTCCTTCAATGAGGAAGAGAGCATCATGGCTCAAGGACACTCTCGAGGATGCTGAGGGACACATAGCCCCAAGGGGGACATTCCGTGAAAGCAAGACGCCGAATAGATACCAAGCGTATCTAGCAACCATGAGTACTATCGTGCAATCTGAGCCTGGATCATTTGAGGAAGTCGTAAAGCATCAAATCTAGAAGGATGATATGCACAAAGAGTATGAGTCCATTATGAAGAATGATGTCTGGGATGTGGTTCCTAGATCGGAGGTCAAAGCAGTTGTCACCTCAAAATGGCTCTACAAGATCAAGCATGGATATGATGAAAGTGATGAAAATTTCAAGGCAAGATTCGTTTCCCGTGGCTCCTCTCAAAAAGAAGGCATAGAATATGATGGCATATTTGCACCTGTGACCACCATCTGATCTATCATAGCCCTTGTTGCTACGCAAGGATGGAGTCTTCATCAGATGGATGTGAAGACCGCACTTCTACATGGTGCGATAAAGGAAGAGGTATATGTGGAGAAACCTCTGGGGTTCGAAGTCCAAGATCGGGACACCCATGTCTTCAGGTTGAAGAAAGCCCTCTATGGGTTGAAGCAAGCACCCAGAGCTTGGTACGAGAGGATAAATAGTTACCTGATGAAGATGGGCTTCAATCGTAGTAATGCTGATCCAAACCTTTACTTCAAGGTTTATAGAGAGAAGCCTCTCATTCTGGTGGTTGTATGTGGACGACCTCTTCACGATAGGTGTTGACCCTCTCATTCATCGGTGTAGAGGGAGCTCGCTATTTGAGTTCACGATGAAGGACCTAGGGCTGATGAATTACTTTCTAGGCACAGAGGTACGGCAAGTCTTGGCGAGGTTTTCCTTTCTCCAAGGAAAATATATTGTGAAAGTTGTTGGAAAAATTTGGAATGGTGGAGTTTGTAAGTCGAGTGTCGACAACGATGGAGCTTGTTGTCGCATAGATTGTCAAGGCATCGCGACAACGGCTCGGATTGGGGGTTGTCACCCTTATCCCCAATCTCTCTATTTAAGTTGTCTCCTCGCAAGCTATGGGAGGTAGACCCTATTATAAATGAAGGACAAATTCGAACACGGCTAAAACACCAAATACTTGATAAAATGAATGAGATTCCACGGATACCGAATTAGATTTCACGTTTCAGACCGAGTGCCTTATGGAGTCGAACGGAATCCGTTATGCGATTATAAACAAGTAAGTGACGATTAACTACGCTTATTAAAGAACGTTGATCACAGTATTTAATTGAAAAATGTCCTGACCATGAATAACTAACATGAGAATGCAGTTCTTGAAAATTTTCCGAAAAAGAAGATATTCCAATGTTACCCGGTTCGAAAATTAAAATGTTTAAAACGATCGAACTTTAGAATAAAAATTTTAGCATATTTGGTATAGAAAATTTAAAATTTTGTATTTTCCGAATCTTTTAAAATTTTGAAATTTTGAATTTTTTTTTAATATTGTTTTTGTTCATTTTTTGAATCTAAAATTTACGGTCTAAATCTAAAACTAACTAAGTATAGAAAGCTTCAAAAGTTAAATCTAAATTAAGATTAAATTAAAACTAAAATTTAAACTATCTAAAATCTTAAAATTAAAAAAATCTAAAATTAAGTTAGACAAACTAAGAATTAAACTAAGTTAAATCTAAAATACAAATTTAAACA
Organism: Pinus albicaulis; assembly: GCA_034641835.2. Classification (NCBI taxonomy): domain Eukaryota; kingdom Viridiplantae; phylum Streptophyta; class Pinopsida; order Pinales; family Pinaceae; genus Pinus; species Pinus albicaulis. Next base: position 331,157,133 of record CM076580.1, read on the forward strand.
AAATCTAACTAAAATCTACAACTTTACCCAAAATCGAAGACTAAAATCAAATTAAAAAAAATTGAAACTATAACTAAATGCTATCACTACCACTAAACTAAATCTATGCCTAAGAAATTAAACTAAAAACGGAATTAAAATTTAAAACTATAAATTGAAAACATCTAAATTACCAAAATCGAATTACAACTTTGAAAAAAAAAAAGAATCTAAAATCGAGAATTTGAACTAACGCTAACAAAATAAAAAAATACTTATAAAAATTTTAACACTAACTCAAAACAAAATGAATCCGCTCCTAAGAAATTAACGCCTATGCTTACGTTTCGTTTGTTTTTTTATATGTGCCTTTGATTTGTCGGAGTGCAGGAATTCAGGTACGCAAGAAGGCTGAACGGCGGCATACAAGGTCAAGCGGAGAAGCTCGAGGTGACGGCGAGGAGGAGACTTCGACGATTCGGAAGGCGGAGAAACGAGGTCGATGAAGACGAAGGGCGAGAGAGATAGGTGCGAGGTTGAGCGACGGAGGAGAATGGTTTGGACGGTGGAGAAGTGAACTTTCTTTCGGAGCTGACCAAAGGGGATAGTTGGCGCGTGAGGAAATGAGCCTAATTTTGATTTGCGGATCAATTTGGACGGTGGAAGAATGAGGGCGGATGGGAGAGCGTATTTTCTTTGGACGGAAAAGTGAAGCGAGGAATGGCGAGGAGCGGGACGAGCGGACGAGAGGTAGAAAGATCTTGATAAATCTAGTACACAAATTTACTTCAACGAACTTTTAAATTTCTTCGAGTTTAAACTCGGCTTTTGAATGCCCTTAAAATCAAAACAATGTGTCGGTTGTCCACGGTAGCGATTTGAGGCCGGATGCGACGCTGGAAAACTAGATCACTTAGATCTAAAAAAAATTCCGATTAGAACACGAACACCCCGCAAGAAACCGGCCGATTTGAAGATACACACCGAGAAACGATTAAACCCTTACGGTCTAAAAACAAATTTACAAATTAGTCTACGAGATGCAGGCCCTCATGGCCGAAGTTTGAATCCATTTCGGCGCAATTTTTTAGAGATTTAAAATTTTAATGAGAGGCACAAGCCTTTAGAAAATCTTTTGAAACCACCAATTCGTGAATAAACTTAGAATTCAACAAACAATGAGCTTTTTTTCGGACTTATGTTTATTGAGAGTCGTGGTCCAATCGAAGACTTCCGGAACGCTCAATCTTAAAAATATTTCTCTTTGCACACTTGTTGAATCTTAGATGGGCAAGTTGAAAACAACATGAGACCTTTTCAAAAAAATCGGAATGTCATTTTATAGCTCGGAAAACTGCACAAAATACTGGCTTATCTTGATTAATCCATAGAAGACCATCAACCATAAAATGCAAGAAACAAAGTAGCGAGTTTAGAGACAATTCACCACATGAATCCCAGGAAAGACATCAAAATTTGTAACAAAGTCTTTATGCTTTATTCCTCAAAAATTTACAAGGCTTCCTAAGAACAAGTGCACGATCACGAGATCGGGATGACTCAAGAATGACAAAGACCTCTAAATTTATAGGACAAAATCTCCAGCAGCTAGTTTGGATGATCCTTGTCAAAATATTTCAATGATCGAAAGATTTAATCATCTTTTAATTAGGAGCATTGAAATTAAAATTTTGGGGAAAAAACAGAATTTTATCATTTAATTCAATTTTAATTAACTCAAAAATATTATTTTTGAGTTAATTACCCAAAATTTTGACCTTGACTTAACCACCAAGGCCCAAGGGTCCAATATTTCTTAGAAATTCTTAATATTCCCTTGGCACAGGGCTTTCAAAATCATTTTCCAAGGACCCTAGAATTTTGCCTTTAAAATTTAATCTAACTTAGGACCCTAAATTAAATTTTTGGTTTAGATTTTATTAATTAATTGACGAGAAAAATTTAATTTAATTGGTGAGAAAAGGGATTATAACTATTTTCCAACTCTCTTTTACATGAGATAATACATTTACATACATGAAGGGGGGAATACCCATTTGTATAGACCCTTAAATAAATACCAATTACGCGACTCAAAACATGATCTAGTAGACCAAGTAGCTCAAACTACTTTTACAAGGACTCGTAGAAACACTAGGACTTACTTGGTATCTTGATGACAAAATCCACCTAACTTTGGAGTGAAATTTGGAGAAAAACTTCTGAGTGACTTTCGTGAATACGATGAGACAAAAAACCTCCTAGGATAGAGATCATCAACAACATACTAGGCTTACCTAGGTTGTTACATACATTAATGAGTCTTACTTAGATCATTTACATCATAACATGCGAGAATAGGTTTTACATCATTTATAAAAAGCATCGTTTGTCGATGACATCTGGATGACATGATCCTTGAACATGCTAGGTGTTGAAAAAATGGGGTGTACGTGTGGGGTCGTTGACAAGGTAGTCAACGAGCTCAACTTTAAGAAGTTGAGTGGTAGCGCTGCTAGGGCCCATGCTAGCAAATCCTACGCGAGTATCGTCAACTCGTAGGGGCCTCAATGTTCTTAGTGAACACCGTCCGGACGTATGTTTTGCAATGAACACTTTGAGTCAACACATGGTTGATCCTCATCACATTCACTGGGTTGGTGCCAAGAATACGTTGAGATATCTTCGGGGCACGATAAACCATGGTGAGATACACTACGGGAGCGTGACACTCCATGGATATACGCAATGCCGATTGCTCGACGGTGTGGTAGATGCGCAAGAGCACATCCGGATGCTGCTCACACTTGGGTCCGCTTCGATATCATGGATGAGCGAGGAAGAGAAGTCGATTGGCTTTCGAGCACCGCTGGAGGCGAATACATTGCGGCGAGTATGGCCTCGTTGTGCAGACGGTTGGTTGCGAAAGCTCTTCGGTTGAACTATTCTGAGCATCGTGCTAGATACCACTAGTGATGCTTTGTGATAACTAGAGTGGGATTCGGTTTGTTACGAGAATCCGTGTTCCACGATCGATCCAAGCATATTGATATCGGAATACCACTTTATCCGGAATGATGGTACGGTGAGGCGTCGCCAAAGGCTCGATCATATAGGGAGCTCGATGAGCGGGTCGACGAATATTCTCACAAAGCACTTGGGGAAGGTCAAGTTCCTAACCTTCCGTGAGAATCTTGGAATCAGTGGAACGACCCTATGCCGAGGGTCCTATTGGACGATGAGCTCTGAAGAGCTCCGAGCTTTGGGGATAGCTCCTCGGAGCTATAAGCAACCACGAGGGCTAGGCTTGTCGAACCTTGTTGGTGTGCTTTCTGCCCCACTCGTTATGATATCGGTTGGTTCACCTCTCATGATGCTGCCCACGTATGCATCCTACCCATTGAGTCCCGGACTCATGAAGTACCTCTCATTTGGCCGATGAGGTGGGAAAAGCTAGAGACCAGAGCGCAAGCCGATGGATGCATCGGAGATTGTCGTACTCTCTATGTCTAGGATGGCACGTGTCCAACCACTTGATACGGGATCAAGTCTAGTGAGGTTTCAGACCTCCAGCCGACTTCGGGTCGCGAGTAAACCAACTTCGGGTTGGTATGTGACTCCTTTGAGTCCTATAGAGGTTTCGGACCTGCGAGAGCTGAATTTGTCGATCGAGGAGTGATGTCTTTGTGACTCACCTCTTTGTTCTAGAAATAAAGAAGCCAACAAAGCAAGTTATGCGGGATGACGCACGATGTTTGGATGGCACGGGTGGATGGAGTTCTCCCTAGTTGAGAGGGAGTGTTAATTTTGGACAACTAGGTCCAAACTCCATGTTGTGATGCTCAGATGAAGATGCCCGATATTTTTATTGGATTCCTCTTTCGGGAGAGGTGCAAGATCGATCTAAGATCATCTTGATCCGATAGAGGAGAACATTTATTTTTGAATTAATTCCACTTATGTGCAAGGTCGGCTGAGGTGGAAATGTAGGCTTGAAGCGCGTACGGATGTGTCACACACCCTCACTATGATGGATATACATATAGGTGAACGTTGGGGGTCATTTTCACACATCACCCATCATCGCGTCTCTCTCTCGTCATCCGATTGGTTTGATCATCATCTTGGAGGCTCTCTCTTCTCCCTGCACGTGGGAAAAAGCGACAGGGCCTAGGTTTTTGCTTTTCGTCCTAGGGTTTCGTGGCGGTTTGACCGCCGTTGACTTTGGTCTGACGCTTGGCTAGTGTCTCGAAAAACTCTCTAGAGCTTTCCAGGTCCGCAATCCGCATTTGCGCGCTGAGACCGAGGCCGAAACGTTGACTTTCGACTTGGTCGCGTTGGCTTTTCTTCCGTCGCTCGCTGTTTTGCGTTGATCGAGACAGCGTTGACTTTTGTTGACTTTGGGCTGGTACCGTTATGTAGCCGTCCGAGAGGGTTGCGCGACGCATTCTCGGGTTGGCTCGCGCATGCGAGACTTTGCCGGTTGAAGCATCCTCGTTGACCGCGGTAACATTGCACCACGACACATATTTTGCTTGATCACGTTAAGTGTATTTTTGGCTTGTCTTCTCGTTGAGTCTATTGGTATGTTCTATCGGCGTTTTACTTTCTTGTTTTATGTGATTGCTGTTTGATATTTGGGGATAAAAGTAAAAGCTGCATCAAGCATAGAACACTCTACGAAAAATTTACAACTATTGTCCGGAAAATCCTTGTATCACTTTGTACATGTATGCATGTACTTTTTCTAGATACGAATTGGTGAAAGTACATTTATGTGTTTGTCGATGTTAATACGAATTTTTAGCTTAATAACTTAATTAAGTAGGAGGAGCATAACCGAGGATCTAGCAGGTGGATTTAAGTAACATTCGAAATTTTCACGAAGGTGCGGTGCGGAAAAAGAGGATTGAAGAAAGGTGAAGTCGAGAAGAGCAACAAAGGCTAGTGACAAGCGTCTTGGGAGATACTTGTGTCAAGGGTCTTTGTCATGGTCTTGGTACTCGTCGATTGAAGATGCAGCAGAAGAATTTATGATCGGGTTTTCCTGCGAAAGAGTGAGAGGAGTTTAGCCATGACACAAAACTGCATACTATGTCTCTTGTGTATTTGATAATTGACTTGATGAGAAGAACATAATAATAATCTATCAAAGACAAGTTCTAATCAAGAAGCATAAAGTACATCACAAGTAATTATCAGAGAAAAAGAGAAATCTCATAATCATTAAAATCCCTTGATTTCTCGGCTTCGTAAAAGATGTGATGGGAAGACTGAAGCAATGGAGCCAAAATATTCAAGTGCCTCTGAAGATTTGGAGGGATTAAAACCAAAATAAGATAGTGCCTTAGTCATAAACGTGCCTCAAAAGCAATAGAAGGTAGCGATTTGGTCATGAAACCAAATCGACAACGAGGAAGACCCTTCATTGGGAGATGAAAACGCAGTACGTGACGTTACGAGAAAAAACTCGGTGACATATTTCTAGAGGACATCATAGATCATTTATGTAGATTGAAGACTATTGATTGATGACAAAAGGCTAAAAACCATATGCTTGCATCGATATTAATGGATTGGATCATCATTGAAGCGAGATCCGGAGAGATGTAACTTTGTTACCCACTACCTATGGGTAGTATGCATAGGAAAAATTTTTTTTTCTCTAGATGGTCCTACTGTCGACGTACAAAGCCCCTTGCGGCCACTAGATAGTTGATGTACATTATCTTCGCCACAGAGCCGGCCATGTGGTCCCTCGCCCATACATTGCATGATCGTATGTTTGAAGGTGGGCCTCCAGGCCCCAGGGGTATGGCTTTTCATTGATATAGTTGAGTAGTTTTCCTTACTTATCATGGACACTTTTAGGCATGCATTGGTGGGGAGATTCGGGGAAAAAAAAAGTGGGCTAGGTATGTACTCTTGTCTCCTTTGCCTAATTTGGTTGTTAACTGGTATAATAAAGATGTAAAATTGAATGGATGATAAGGATGAGAGGTGATCTTGAAAGCCTATTCACAAAGAGAGGCTCGGATATGGCTTGCTGGCAGCACCAATGAGAAGCTCTCTAGGAGAGGCTTGAGGTAATTCTAAGAGTTGGGGTTTGAGTATATGAGTTGTCGAAGATTCTTAGCTCTTAAAATCCTTGTGAAAAATTGGCTTCCATGTGGTCTTTGTGAAATTGGCTTCATTGCGTCTTGGAAGCCACACGGGACCATGTGGGCTAATGTTCCCGTTTTGCATTATCACTGCAGCGAGCTGGGAAGGACTTCCGAGTTGAGGCCGGACGGGTCACATGCTCTGATTCGTGCTATCGGTGAGCTCGGGAGCTTTTCGGAGGAGTTTTGAGGAGTTTTCATGGTGTTCGGAGACGTCGGCAATCATACTCCACCATCGGGAAACTGAGTTTAGCTTTCGTTCGTGCATTAGATAACTTTCGAATTTTGAGTTGTTGTAAACACTCGAAATTTTTTTGATTATGCTCAAGGTGGCATTCGAGAGGAATCTGCAGTGGGGAGCACCTTAGTGATAAACTGTCGGAAGCAGAATGAGAGACCTACACGATGGGACGATTAGATAGAGAGATTTCGGTGGCCGGAGGAGCGTGGTAGCGAGTATACCCCACCTGCATTAAAATAGAATATTTTATAATATTTTAATAAAGAGAGAAAAGTGTAAAATAAATAAAATAATAATAAAATAATGCTCTACTGAAAACAAGGGATCTATAAAAAGAAAGGGAGGAGGCCATTGGGGAACATCTTTGGAGTAGATCATTTGCTTATATATAGAGAGGTTTGAGGCGTGGTTCTCTACTTCCTCTGATGGCAGGACGGAAACCCTCGGGTGATTTGTAGTGTGGACGGGCTTAATACTTTTGGGGAGACTTCACTTGGGAGTTTCACGAGCTTCGAGTTTGGTGTGAGGATCATTAGGATCTTCAACTTGAGCTTCATCATTTCGGTGGGTTGGGTATCGTTGTTGTCGGAGGGAGAGTACGACGGTTAGGTTTGTGGCTTGTTGTGGATCGGCTATATTGGTGGCAGGTTTCTATCTCGGCTCTTCTTGGGTTAGATCTATATGTAAACCCCTGTTTATTATCTATAATAAGTAGAATTTTCTTCTGCATATGGTATTGGATTGCGGTGTTTTCTGTCTTTTAATTTTACATAGCAATCTACATTGAATGAATGATTATTTTTACGGCAAATCGTGGTATTCGGTATTTTTTTACGCATTTTAGTTAAAATATCCCTCTGGGGATATTACGGTGGTATCGGAAGGAAATTTGTTGCTCTTGGCTCGGCTGCGGGTTTACGAGTTTAATTGAGGGTTTATTAAAGAAAATGAGTTCGGTTTATATTGGAGGCCTCGAAAGAAATTTATTCTTGAAGAGAGCAAGGTCAAATTCTTCTATTTGCGAGTTGGCGAGGCATTTTAAGCAAAATGTTGTCACACTGCATAATAATTTTCCTATTAGTAGCAGGACAAATTAATTAAAATTGTCCAGCATTCATTGGTACAGGAGCCGTGGTGAAGATTGGTTGCGTTTGTACGCAAGCAGAGGTCTACATTGTAAACCAACGTAAGGTGGAATTTATACCAGAGAAATTCCCGAGTTTGAAAAAAAAACGCCATGGCTACGAGAGTATTATTGAGCGGATTGTGTTGCATGACGTGGACGACGCATAGTGATTTTTGATCGGTGGTGCGGCCGGTGGAAGGGAGTCGGTGGCATCTCAATACGTTGAATTTAAAATTAAAGAGCGATCTGTTGGGTCCAGATTAATGCTCATTTAAGAGGTGACAGTTTTGGATTTGCGGAGCCGGTGGATGGGTCTATATTGAAGGGTCACATGAGCGTGTCGTGATTCTGGCAAAGAAGTAGGAGTTTCTTGTTCAAAATTGCGAGGAGAGTCGAGGAGTCGGCTAACGATTCAATTGAAGGAATTGCACTTGGTTGCGCATGAATTAAATGCGCGTTGAATTTTCAAATCGGCGGGACCGGTTGACCGGCTAGAGTCGCGTCTTGAACGCATACGAGCAAAGGAGCAACAACGTCATCTGGTAAACAAGCAATATTCGATAACATGGCCTAGAGTAGGCTTCATCAGGTACGACCTTTGACGGGACTACGGGTGGGGGAGCCTGCTCTGTGACTCAAGTTTTACCACAATTGCGGGCGACAACGGGTGTAAGCTACATATACCATTAGTTTAATAAATCGTGTAGGCTGTATATGGGGGAGATACGTGAAATGTAAAAGGCTGCCCGGAGAAGTAGATCTGTTGCCGGTGCACGAATAGGTGGTAGTGGCGGCGGATTGGTGGGAAGGTTATGTGCAATAACGTAGTCTGAACATCGGCGAACGTCGACAAAGCGAGAAGGACCGATGGGCGGGTTCATTACGAAATCGTTGGCGGCATGTGCGTAGAAGATAATATCGGTGCCATAATTTATCGTCTTGCTAAAGAGGGCTCACGCTATTCTTCCATTTTCCGTTGGACGTGCTTTATTTGCTTTGTATGCTAATCACGTTCCGGTGAGAAGATGCCTGCGAGTGTAATTCTTACTATAGAAACAGCAAGCACCTGAAAATTGGAAGAAGAAATCGATCGGTCGAGGGTCCTCCACTGTTGGTCTGATTGGGTACATGCCTTTATTCTGCGATATTTAGGAGGGCACGCTACGAATGGGAATTGCCTTGTAAGAATCCAACGACCCCTCACTTGACACATTGATGTTCACACATTGCTTAAAACCGGGTGAGCTTGTTGTAGCATGTAATCAAGCCAAAATTCCGAAGATAGGGGATCAATTGCAAGTCGAAGTTGCGGGATATCACCTACGAAGCGAATATCCTCTTGAAGATTATAACTCTAAATTTGCGCTAAAGGCATTGCGGGGAAATTTCTAGAGGGTACGTGGGAAGCTGACGGAAATTTTGATCTCTGGGGGCCAAGTTAGCATGAGGTCGGAAGGTGCGAGAGACCATTGGTTCCGGGCTAGAAGTTTATTCCTTGCATGCTACTTCACACGGAGGTGTGTTATCACTTTACTGAGCGTATTTCGTAGGCGAAGTTTCTCCCGAGAAAATTTGTAAACTTGAATGAACTATTACCCAGGTTCTATTTTCTGCTCATTTATACGAGTTAAAATATTTTCAATTGTACAAAACGTTGATATCTATAGTTTCCGGGTAGTCAAAAGTTGTAGTAAGATTCTATGAACTATTGCGAAACAAAAATTATGGACGTTCACCATACTATAAAAACTCGGAAAAAACGGTATGACCACCTCATTGGGTGAACCATGGAGGCATTCTGAGCGACTTGAGAAGAATAAAAATTGATTCCTTGAACCACCATGGATCGGAAAACCGGAAAACAAACGAACGACGGACCCTTCTCCAAGAAGGTACATAATTTGCTCCAACAGAGCATCAGGAACTGCAAAAGGAGGAAGAAGTGGGAGATTGGCTTTATGCACTTGGGATGAACTTGAAGAGTGGAAGATTGGAAATGACTTTCCCACGTTGGAGAAACTAGATTCTTTTGTCTTTCAAAGGTACGACAATGCGATTGGTGTTGAATTAGGCTTTGAAGCCATCATGCTTGCGATGGCTTCTGGCTTGATTCTTGGAACATCCAAGTGAGAGAGTTCGGCTTATAGTTGCCTCTTGTTCGGCGATATCTTGAGGATAACGGCACCCTTCCCTCCTTACAATGATGATATTGAGAGAATTTACCGGTTGATTGTAGAGACTTTCAAGATTTGGACAACGATACGGGTTCTACCTTTGGGAAGAAGCTTGAGATTCTATGGAGTATGGCTGATCAAGACTTATGTCATCATGATTGACCTTGGGTGTGATGACGATTTTGCGAGATGTTCGATGCTTCTTTAGCATTAGGAGACATCATCTGGAAATCTTTGTCATAGCACATGCGGTCCATCTTGTCATCATGTATGAGAGACCATGAGACCATTGGCGAGAGAGTTGCGGACCCGGTTGCGGGCGCATTTGGAGGAGAGAGCGGTTGGTCTACTTTTCTTTGCTTATGAGCTAGCCCAAGGGCTAGTTGAGCGGAGACATTGAGTTTCTCAGAGTTGACCGGGGAGGGACCGGCTCCGATTTGGTGGGTCGAGCGGCGAAATGCGGCGGGGAGAAGGGACTTTGCTTCATTGCAAAGAACGCGGGGGCTTTGATCACTCATGTGTGAGAGATGCGAGATGAGGTGGCGAGAGGTAGAGCGGGTAGACGTTCCTTACGTATGCCGGGGATGAGGACTCTTCTTCGGGGGGGAGTCCATGGGATCATATGAGGATGCTTCGGGGAGCGGAAAGCGACTGTGCGAGATGATGATGACGGGTAGACCGGAGGCACGACGTGTTCTAGTGTGCGGGGTGACGATCGGGGGTGTATAGGTGATACTACGGGTGATGAGTCACTTGTGACGATTAGAATTTAAACGACATGTGATGGAGCACCGAGTCGGCGAGAGGAGGATACTATGGACCCTGGAGCAAGCATTTCACTAGGTGAGATCCGGATGGGCACCCACATTGAGCCTATGATGGATATGCGACTAACATTGGGAGTCGGCCCTTTGAGGAGGAGCGGTCGGATGCCACGGACACCGATTTGCGGATCCATATCCTCTAGAGACGTTGGAGGTCGATGGGATAGTTGCGGGGAGCTGGGGACGGCGGGAGTTTGTTCCGTGGGGAGGGATAGGTTGTTGGAGATGCTGGAGCATCCATCTTTGAGCGAAACACATGAAGTGAGGTACGGATAGATGTACATACGGTCGGCGAGGCTGCGGTCACCCCACCATTGAGTAGTACTCTCCGAGGAGTACATCGATGGGGCTTGCGGCATGTCTTGCACCCACTTGGCCCACTATAGAGAGAGGGGCTTCCTTCTATAGGCGATTTCCATTGGTAGACGGGCGGAAAGCCGGTGGGAGTTGACTACGGTGGCGACAACACTGGGCATGTTCCATATGTAGTTGTTGCTACATTGGATTCTTCTTCCCCGAGGATGGATTGGCGGGGGAGATCATGAGTTGGTACCCTCTTGATGGTACGGTATTTTTTAAATGGGAGCACATCGGAGCGGGGGCCCTTGGAGCACGGTAGATGTTACGATTCCGGTTGGCGAGGAGGCAGGACTGTCGTTCTCCAGGGACTCCTTCCCGATTCCGGAGAACGGGATCGAGAATGGGATTGAGTCGAGACTTGAATTGAAGAGGTGATGAGTTGGTATGCGATTGGTGGGGCGACATATGCGATTCTGAGGTACGGCCACGAGCGGGAGCCGGGAGCATTGATGCTTGGTGGGCTTCACCTGCGAGAGCATGTTATAGCCGGGCGGTGCGCGGCTGAGCGCGTGGGACTTGGCGTCGTTGGCCATGGTGGCATTGGGATCGGGAGGATTGTTTGTTGGCCCGGGACGAGAGGGTGGGGTTGGGATCACGGCATTGAGGGGTATTCAGGAAGGATTCAGACACGAGTGCATAACGGCACCGAGGAGTTGGTATGGGATCAGACCGTGGGTACGAGACGCGACGGCCAACAAAGTGGCCTATTTCGGTGGCAAGGGCAAGCAATCTTGGGCGGAAAGGTACGTAATGTTCCCCATTTTTGGTATCACCGGGGCAGCGAGCTAGGAGGACTTCCCGAGAGTTGGGAGCCGAACGGGTGCATGTACGGATTGGTGCTATCGGTGGGCTCGGGGAGCTTTCGGAGGAGTTTTTGAGGAGTTTTCATGGTGTTCGGAGGCATTCGCTTGATATACTCCACCATCGGCGCGGTTGCTTTCGTTCGATGCATTCGATAACTTTCGGAATTTTGAGTTATTTATGGGCTTAACTCGGTGATTATGCTCAAGGTGGCATTCGGAGAATACATGATGGAACACCTTAGTGCAATAGCTCATCGGGCAAGGGACGAGGAGACCTACCGATGGGATAGTTAGATAGAGATTTCGGTGACGGAGGAGAGGCGTGGTAGCCGATATACCCTTTTACTGCATTAAAAATGAATATTTTATAATATTTTAATAAAAGGGAAAAATTAACAAAGTAAATAAAAATAATAATAAAATAATGCTCTAGAAGGCTCCAAGGGATCTATAAAAAGAAAGGGAGGAGGCCATTGGGAGACATCTTTGAATGAATCATTTGCTTGTATATGAGAGGTTTGAGGACGTGGTTCTCTCGCCCCCATCTGATAGCCCGGACGGAAACCCTCAAGTGATTTGTGAGTATTGGACGAAGCAATACTTTGAGGAGACTTCACTTAGGAGTTTCACGAGCTTCGAGTTTGGTGTGAGGATCATTCGGATCTTCAACTTGGGCTTCATCATTTCGGTCGATTCCGTGTCGGTACATTGGGAGGAGGTGCGGCGATTCATTTTGTGGCCGGCGGGTCGGCTGACTTATATTGTTCTTCGATTTTCTATCTCAGCTCTTCTTGGGTCGGATCTATGTAAACCTGTTTATTATCTATAATAAAAGTTTGGTCACTATTACACATTCTATATGGTATTGGATTACGTGTTTCCTGTCTTTTAATTTTACATGGCAATCATACATTGAATGAATGATTATTTTACGGCAAATCGTGGTATTAGGTATTTTTACGCATTTTAGTTAAAAAATATCCCATAGGGATATTACATGGACAAAGGTCGAGGTCAAGGGAATGGGGTTGAGCAACAAATGATGTATTATTCCAAATGCAAAATTTGGGGTTTTCTTGAAATCTTAACTCAAACAATACTTGAGATAAATTTTCATTCATAACGAGAAGATTGCCATGTAAAATATGACCAATGGGAATTCAACAACACAACAACATGACAAGAAAATGATCTCGACTTTTTTCTTATGGTAGATAAGCGGGGTTACATCGCCTTCTGGCAAAATAGCTGAGATGAGATGCCAGCCCCGAGATAATGCATTTATGCTTGCTACGTTGGGCCTTCATTTGAACTATATTGCTACTACTAAGCTCTCCTGTGAATTTGGGGATGAATTCACCAAGGGAGATGGGTGCTCGCCCAATCTCTCTAAATCACGGAGGGTTTTAAGTCTTGGGGATACCAATGGAGTAGAGAATCGAGTTCTCAATCTCATGCTAGAAGCAATACCAAATCCAAGATACTCCCCAATGGCCTCTTCCTCCTCTTTTTATAGATACGATGGACACCTATAGAAGCTCTATTTTATTATTATTTCAATGAGCACATTTCCCTTAATTAAAATATTCTTTTTAATGTAGGAAAATGGTAAATTAGCCACCATGCCTCCTCGGAGGCCTTGAAAATTGCCTCTAACCATCCCATCGTGTAGATCTTCTCGTTCTAGTTCAACGGTATTACCATGGAGTTTTTTGCCAAGTATTCACTCCCGAAATACCACCTTATGCATAATTTATCAAGTCGGGCCCATTAATAACTTTCTGTTTTTTAAAGTTGTCGAATGTAACGAAACAAAAGCAAAATTGTGCGGATGATGGAATATACCAAGCGAATGCCATCGCACCCTATAAAGACTCCTCAAAACCCTTCGAGCATTCGGTGTGAAAAGTTGCGAATCTTTACACGCGCAGCGAGTGTTCTCTTTATTAATGCTAGCCAATGCTCCTCCTACTTAGACAAGTTATTAACTAAATAAATTCGAGTTAAAATTTGAGGCTTCATGCACATGACGAGATCTCCACGCAATCCCGGATCTAGAACAAGTTCACATGCACACATAGACATAGTGACACGGTTATTTACGGACAAATGAGTCCCACGAAAAAACCCGTGCGGAAAAGGCGAGGGTCTCTCCGGCTGTTGGAGGGTTTTGCTGTAAAAATTTTTACCGAATCCCGAGCACCAGGTTTCAGGATGCTGGAAAGGCGGCGGAGGCAAATGCTAGATCTACGGCTCTTTCGCCGGTCTCGAGGCCAAAGGTAATGGCCGGCCAAGTCCACACCCTCGAAACGGGATTTACGAGGTCGGTCCAAGGTTAGGGCCTAGAAAACCCCGGCGACGCACTGAAAGCCTCTACGTACGGCCCTCGAAAAGCACCTCCCGGCCCTCGGCTTCTTCGCTACGGAAGGGCTGCGTGCCCGGACGGGTGACGCGCGCACGGGTCAGGGTCTCTGTGTAACCCTTGGAGGGTTTTCCTGCTGAAAATCCCATTGTCCATGGAGGAGGCTGCGATGTCACTTCTTGCCTACGGCTTCCCTTCTTCTACTAGCGTTGTCCTTGAGTGATCTCTTTGCCTCTTGTGTATTCTAGACCACAGGGATGGGATCATCTTGCCTAAATTCCCCTCTACTGCCGGCTAAAGCTTGCTTACGGTGTTCTTCGCGAGCCACCGCCTGCGATCTCGGCTTAGCTTCGGTCTTTCTTGCCTCTTGCGTATCTTTGCACACACATACAAGCCTTTCCATTTTATACTTTTCTCGTTGACAAATCAACGGTCGCAGTGATCGAGATCTTGGATCAAATGACTAATATTAAAGAAAGTTTTGATGCGTCAGTGAGCTTAAGACAATTTCATCACATGTTTAATTAAATTTTACACTTTAATTATTTAAGTTCCCTAAGTTTTAACTCAGGAAATACAGTAAAAATAATTAATTAATTTAATATCTCCTAATACGAGATACGAAATTTCCCCAAATCAATTTACGGGTCTTGTAGATCAGGAAGTGTAGTCTGGTCCCTCCACGAGAAATTTGGGAGCTAGAGCACAGGCGGTGCTACGAAATACACACAAAATGCTCAGCACGAGGGCTTTGCGCGAGTGAGCGCACGACACTACACTTGTGTCACTGTCTGCCACCAGCTGCGAAAAGGCCATCCTGACGCCGATAAGGAACACCGAAGAAATAGAGACTTATCACAAACCCTGTCGCAAGATTTCGTCGCCTCGAAAGCAATCATATCTGTCGACAAATGCGACGGTCGTGTGCCAGCTGAAAGTCGATACTTGGATCCCATACAAACCAACTTTGGAGCGATGCCATATTTCTATGCCCATCACGACGATGAACGGATGCCTGATGCATCGGACTCCCGGACTAATTTCTAGCCTCGGCTCGCCGCCAACACGTCCTCCTGCGGATCCTGGTGCCACCAAGGACAAGCGTCAAGGCTCCATGGCTCGTGTTGTCCTGTAGCATCGTATGAATGTTGCTTTAGATCAACATCGAGGCCAACTCATCACCTCTCTCTCGATCCAGCCCTCGACATGAGATCAAGGTCAGCAATCCTCATACATGCGAAGTGGGCTGAGTGCTGCTAAACTATCTTGGTGAGCTGTGAATCCACATCCACACTACGCCTTCGAAATAATGCGGAGGCCAACCACTCTCATCTACGGCTCCTGCTTTGTGCTCTGCCCAGGGCATGAAAACGAGTACTCAATCAATGGGATATTGACTCACGAGTCTCCTCAATCTATCCTGTGAAAAGAATCGAGATGCATGGACACTTATGTGTGGGACAAGTCTACTGTCGATGTACGTTGGTCACATGCTCGACTCATGCGGCTTTGTCACGGTCCGCGACGGGACGCGTACGAAGGCGCCCACTCTTTCTATAATAGGAAAAAGTGGGCAAAAATGTGTTGCAAGCATTGTCTACATATACTCTTGGAGGATTGCTCTACGCGGAAATGCTGCGCTTTGACGCGCCATTTGCTGTGCGAGTGCCCGCACCTCATGGAGTGCAGGTCGACTTGGGAGGGTGGATGCACCACGCATCTCAAAAAGAGTCCACCCTCATCTGCGCGAAACTCCACGCTCCTCCAATCCTGCCATCCTCACGCAAAACAATCCTATCGAGACCCTTGCACCTCCACGAGAACATGTGTTTTGCAAATACTTCCTACCTGCTCTTTGGTTATCCACAGCCTGGTAGCACTCCTCTTTATTAGTTGCTTCAAAGGATGGTTGAAGTCATCCTCCTCCATCGCTGGGCTCCTCTTTGAGCCTGCCAACTTGCTCTCCCCAAAAGACTCATCATGCATAATGTGGATATCCATCTATCTCCTCGGGCAGCTCATGCTCCACCATATGTTTACCTCACCTTTCAGATCATCACTTATTGACTCTTTGTGAAAATTCCAAGATCTATAAACAAATCTAACGAATCCCTACGCTTTAACAGCTGAGGTGTGCCTTCTCATATTAAGTAAATTACATTACATAATTAATTCGGATACCGAATTATTGAAGCGACTGCTTGAAACAACCTACATAAAATTGATTGAGAGACAAGGAAACTAGACAAGGAAATTAACTTCACATATGGCGAGTTATTTTTTAGGCTAAATGTCCACTGGAAAAGGCAATGTGAGAAAACCGATTGCAACGGATACGAGGGTTTTATTGTGTGTGGGTAGCAATGTACGAATGCATCTCTTTAAAATACCCTTGGCGAGGTTATTTAGTTACAAAAGAAAATATTAGTATAAAAATTTGTGAGAAATACCTCGCTCGATCAAGGTTCAGGTTGATCCGGGTGAAGAAAAACCTGTGCAAGAGGGCTGCTACTTGCGATCCCGGTCGCGCAACTTGGAAACCTCTCTGCATCACACCTTCGAGCTACGAGCGTTCGGCCCTAGCCAAGTCGTCTTTCCTCTATGGATCTTTGCGAAACATCCCTTCAGGTGCCACTTGCCAGGATCCCGGCCTCGAAACTAATCCACCGGCAAATGAGTTTGACAAAGCCTTCCATCTTCCTGCTGTGTTCGTGCTGACGCGAGGCTGCACAATCACTACGCTCGACTTTCCTTACGCGCTAGGCTGAGGCCTAGATCACCTATGCCTCTCTGCGACTAATGCTCACTTTCGGACTAAGAAAATATTTCTCTCTAAATGTTATCTCTTGCCCCTCACTTGCTCGAGATCTCTGGCTAAGATTTCTCAGCATTTGCGCGCCCGCGCATGTTCGAACTCTTGAGATCAATTCAGTGTACATGTGTATTTCCGACCTGACCCTCGAAAGGCTTCCTTTGTATAATCTATACTTGTTGACAAATCAACGACTCGGATTAGATGTCTAATCGATGGCTGAGATTAAAGACACTGTGCTTGACGTCTTCATTCTCTAAAAAGATTCACACTTCTGTTTGTTAATGCCCTTTAATTATTTAATTTTCCCTAAGTTTAGACTTGGTCCCCATTAAAATAATTAATTATTTTAACAAAACATGAGACCAAGTGGAATTTCCTAAAGCGAGGTTTACTGAGTGTTTATTTCGAATACAAGTGTATAAGCCTCTACACCAAATTTGAGACTTAGATCACTTTCGATGCTACAAAAATCAATAGACTCATCATGTTGAATGTCTCCCATAGGGTCCGCATGGCTACTTTCATCATACACACTAGAATATAAATGCGACACCGCTATCAACAACTCCACATGACTCATGCTTCTCGGGAGAGCATCCTCATAGAAACTCATGGACTCATCCAAAGAAGAAGAACCCTCATCTCTGAAAGACGGAGAGGAACCATATCCTGCTGCTGCCTCTACCATCTCCTCTACATCTCTCAAGCATGAGTGGTCGGGTCCCCAAGGTTGGGTGCGAGATGAAGGCAAAGCTCCCTTCCTCCTCAACTCATTCTTGTTGCATGGTTGGTCACCATAAATCACTGCTGCAACTCCTCCTGAGATCAGAGTCATCTCTCTGAAAAATTCCAATGTTTTGCTCACCTAACAGCACGGCTAGTTCATAGCGGCGGGATGGGACCGAGCTGCTTTTCCTCCTCCAAGTACTGCCAACAACTTCGTTTGCAGCTCCTACAAATGGCATCATGGCCTCTCATACATGAGGATAAAATGGATTGCATGTGTGTTATGGCTATGTGAGGAGATGATGCCTCCAAATGTCGAAGAAAGCATTGGAACACACTGTGGGACCCGATCGTCACACTCGCCCTTTCGAAACATGAAGTCATGAATCTAACAAAGACACGGCTTCTAGAATCTCAAGCTTCTTCCCAAATGTAGGACCCTCGCGCTGTGCTCGAAATCTCTGAAAGGTCTCTACTTATCCATACGAAAACTCTCCTCATTATGTCATCATCGTAAGGAAGGTATGGGTGCGGTTAGCATCATGCAGTACTGCGGGAGCCGGGAGGAGGCTGGAAGTTTGACTCCTAAACAAGGGTGCTCCAATACTTGGAGTTGTGCTAAGGCAAGCAAGAAAGGATGGTTCTAGAGCCCAAATCAAGCTCTTTCCTGCTCGAGTTGATGCACCTTTGAGAGGAGTGAAGCAAGTTTTCTAGTTTGAGAAGGGCTTTGGGTGTAACTCCATACATCTCAAATACGTACGGATAGAGAAGATTTTGTGTCACACAACTCATGTTCTTCTGCGGTTGCTTCTTGTTGTAGCACTAGAAAAGTATTCCCATGGAGAAGGGTTTTGTTGATTGTCGCTACTAGTTTGTTAAGGGGTTTGTGAAGGTCTCATACATGTTTAATCAAGTAAACCAATGACATCAAATTTTCTTATACATGACTTGGCCGACAGGACTCTAGGTTGCGACACAACTTTTTAACAATATTTACAAGGCGAAAAAGATGGATTAGAAGTCTGAGACTACTACAAGGCCATTAACACATCACACTAGGCGCATGACGTATTCACGAACTCACTCGATAGGGACGAGAGACTTCCGAGGACTACGCATAGCGAGAAATGGGTACCAACACAACTGTTACACATCAATCAAAATACGAGAGCGTGACATCATACTTCAAAGTATTTGCGGGCGAAAGAAGATAAAGGAACTGGAATGAGATGGTAGCGGTGAGTCGGTCTTACGAATAGATTTGATATGTTGAACATGTAATATCCAGGAATAGGAAATGAGACGACAGGTACCGGCAATGCAAGCATGCAACTGCTGTGGAAAAATACGCAGGAAATAGAATGTGAGAGCAGAGTACACATAAAAATACCGGAAACGCTAAGCCATTTTATTAATGCGAGAATATATATGGGTACAGAAAGTAGATGAAAATCGGAATAAGTGCACCTATCCTTGCACGAGGCCAGTGAAGAACCCTCTCGGAACGAGGACCATGGCTACTATAGAGGCTTGCGTCCCGAGTCGTGCTGGAAAAGAGGGCTACTGTAAGAAGTAGGGTATGCTTCTGCTGCCGATGAGCGGAGACTAGGGGTTGGTCCCTACTCGAATAAGGCTGAAAATCGGTGAGATCACCTGTACTCACACAGCACCGGACAAAACCCGGAAACAACGTGGAAACACGATGGACCTGCTCAAGAAAAACACCGAGAAGCCCTCCTCGAAAAGCAGCGTGTCCCTCCAAAGCCGAGCGCGGATGCCAAAGGAAGAATGCGCACGAGAAAGGAGCCTGGAAATCACTGCTGTAAACTCTCAGGCGAAAGAGACAACCCTCAGGGCCGAAGCACTGCTGCGAATCTCCCCCGATCCCCACAGGCGAAGCTGCTCTAGCTCCGCTGCGTCCTCCCTCCCGAGGGGCTATCGCGGTCACTCCAAGGAAGCTGGGCCCCTGCTGCTAAAACGTCCAACCAAATCACCTACAAATCAGCTGCAAAAGGCGAAGGAATACCTGCTACGAGCGAGCACTCGATCCCCCGGGAGCCAAGGGTGAGATCTCGCGACGGGAGACACTCGGGTCGCACTAAACGATCGTTGCGGACGCGAAGCCCAAACAACGCAGGCGTGCTCAAGTAGACAGAAGTCTAGCTCAAAATATCATCAACATATCAATAATGCCAAATGAGGGTGAAACTCCCACCTTTTATAGTGCTAGCTCCCCTCAAAACCCTAACTGCGTCCCCCTCTCTCCATAAGCTCCTCCTATGCTGCTGGCGTGTTTCTAGAGCCTACGGAGGCCTCTCTCATGCAAAGTGTGGACCCCCAAGGCTCTCCTTTAAGTCACAACGTTGCTCCTACTAGGAAGCACTTTATTTTTATTAAAGTGAGTTGACCCCTCTTTCTCACTTTTATTTATTAATTAACTATAGAGGGCGCAAAACTATACAAAAATGAAATATTTCCAATTAGCGGTGCTAATTAGGAATATTGGAGTCTCCGACGAACGTTGCTTGTCCTCGACAGCTGAAGTGATGGATGTCAGCAAAATCTTCTCATCCTCCCAAGTGGCATCCTCATCCGGCAAGTTCTTCCACCTCACGAGAACTCACGAATCGTCTGCTCGACGTGGCGCTCTCTCTAAGTATCAATAATAGCCTCACATTGCAACACCGAATGCCCCTCATCATCCGTGGGGGTGGTGCTCATCCGTGATCGTGCTGCTGGCCCAATGCCTTTTTCGGGCACGCAGTACATGGAAAATGTTATGAATCTTGTCGCGCCAGCAGCTCCAGCTCATGCAACCCCGCCCAATCGCGCTGCGTACCCTCTGTATGGCCCATAAAAAGCGGGGGCTTAAGCTTCTCGGCTCTATGCGCAAGCAGCAGAGCGTCGGTATGGGTGCCGTAGTCGCGAAAGTAGGCGGGTCTCCACCTCAAAGTGTCTCTCCACAGGGCCATATCGGCATACAGCCACGATTTGCGTGCCGTGGCTATGTTGTCCTTGAGAGCTCGGGAGGATATCTTGGCTCTCTTGGATCCATATCTTGGCTCTCGGAGCCCTACTAGCGCAAACATCATGTCCACAAAAGATAAGGGATGATATCCATATAAAGCATAGAAAGGTGACATACCAATGGACATGTGATGCGTCGTGCTTGTGAGCAGGATACTCTCCCGGATGCGGCCACTTCGGCCCATGCCCTCTCGCGCACGCGACATGGTTACGCAAGTAGCCCTCGACCCTTGTTAACTATCTCTGCCGTACACTCGTCCGATGCGGGGGTGATAACTGGTGCTCGGTGTCAACTCGTCCCCACTAGCGGGAAGGCTCGCCGTGAGAATCCGCCCATGAAGCGGCGTCACTGTCGGCCCGACAATGGTCTTAGGTAGACCATGTAACCCGAAAATCTCCACGAAGAACGGCTCGACCACTGTGCTGCCGTGTGGTGTGCTCACCGTTGATATGGCGAAAAAATAGAGCATGCTTCGCTAGCCGGTAGACGACGACAAAGATGCGGTCCTTGCCGCTGCTGTGGGCAACCCGCGATGAAGTCCATCGATATGCTCTCCATTTCCCCTACGGAATGGGAAGAGGTGCAGCAACAACCCCGCGAGGATGGCTCATCTCCCTCGTTCCTACGGCAAACATCGCACTCCCCGACATCGTCCGAAGTACGTCCTCCTTGAGGGCCCTTCCACGAGAACCTCTCCCCGATGGCCACTGTAAGTCTTGGTGAACCCCACGATGGCCCGCCAATGGAGAATCGTGTGAAGCACAGGTATCTTCTTCTTGGTGAGATCCCTCGGTCAAGAAGATCCCGTCCTGTAATAGATGATCTCGTCGACCACCTTGTGCACATCGTACGCTGCTGCTCATCCAACACCTCACACGCAAACCTATCCTTGGAGTACTCCACCAATAGTCGAGCCCCTCCCAATCGGCGTCCAAGCTCATAAGAGATAACGTGGCCGGTCTACGGGAAAGGGCATTAGCTACCACGTTGTTCTTGCCTTTGACGTGCTCTATGTCAAAGTCATAGGGCTTGGATCTTGCGATCCACTATAGCACGCCTCTCCTGCTGGCCTTGCTCTCCGGAAAGTACCGAAAGGTTGTTGTGATGCGATCTCACCACGAATCACCGCCCACTAAATACTGTAGGTGTTGCTTGACGCATGCATGATGGCCAACATCTCCTTGTCGTATGTGAATACAACCTCTCATGCGGAAAGGAGCTTTCGGCTCTCAAAAGCTATAGGGTGGCGTACTCGCATCAAAAACGCACCAATCCCTCTCCGATACATCACACTCGAGGAAAAATGGTCATGGTGAAATGCGGCAATGCCGGCACGGGCAGCTACTCATCACCTCCTTGAGCTTATCAAAAGCTCGCCGTGTCGTGTCGGAACTAGGCGAATGCCCCTTCCTCGTCGAGTACGCGGGGGGTGCGACAGAGTGCAGAGAAGCCCTTGACGAACTTCTGTGGTATGTGCAAATGCCAATAGATCACGAAGCTCAATCACATTCCTCGGCTGCGCCCAATCTGCTGGTGAGCCACGATCTTCTCCTCGTGGACTCTCACCCGTCCACTCCTACAATGTGCCCCAAGTACGACGATCTCCGTCAAGCCGAACTCACACTTTCGCGAGCTTGGCATGAACTGTTGCTCCTCCCAAGATGCGCAAAAGCGTACAATGTGTTGGAGATGCTCCTCCCAAGTCCTGCATATATCGTGTGTCATCAGAAGACCGGCTACAAACTTCCTCGGATGACCCCGAAAATGTGGTTCATGCACGAACGAAGGTAGCGGGTGCATTGGTCACCCAAAAGGCATGACCGAGGAACTCAAGTGCCCATAATGACACCCGAAGGCGGTCTTGGGAATGACTCTGTTCCCTCACGCGTATACGGTGGTGCCGGATCTCAAGTCAATCTTTGAGAAGAACGCGTGTGCTCCTCAACTCGTCATCGGCTCATCGATCCCGGGGATGGGGTACCTGTTCTTCGGGTCTTCTTATTCGAGCCCCGTAGTCAATGCACCGTCGCAATGTGTCGTCCTTCTTCTTCACCAACACCACGGAAGAAGCAAAGGACTCGTGACTCGGCCGAATGTGACCAAGGGCCGACGACTCTCTTGAATAGCACGCTCTATCTCATCCGAGTAGGCCTTGGGATGCCTATACGTGTGGTGATCACCGCTTGTATACTGCTCAAGCTCAATGGTATGCTCAAACCCCCTGTCGGTGGTTGCCACGGTGGAATATCTCCGAATGCTCGCGGCATACACTGCGAGAATAGAGGGCGCGCAGCTCGTGCCTCGTGCGACTCGTATCTCTGCCTCCGAAGCTGCGCTCTACGGCCCACTCTATGTCTCCCCTGCGCGGAAGGTCGCCTCCATCCTGTGTGCCGAGCACGCCCGGGCGGGTATGTGTCTTGTCCCGTATCTTCTCATGCCCTCCTATCTTGGGATCATCCCACTCCATCTCTAGGGCCTTCAATACTAGCAGGTGACCTTCCCGAGTAATGAGCCCTTTGAACACCCAATATCATGTTGGTGTCGGGATATCACACATGATCCGCAATGTATAGGTGCCACTCGTCACGATAACTGCGGGACATCACAGAGCACACACCATAGTCCCGATCTCCTGGAACCAAAACGGAAAATCCATCAAAACTCTCGGTCTCGTATGCCTCTCCGCTCAACCATCTGCGCATCAATAAAGTTGTGGGTGGCCCACTATCAACCAAGGCCGAGACACCCGCGCCCACGTTTTGTCTCCGATACGCGCGGCGTCAAATACTCGGGAACTCCCCAATGCGGCTAGAGCTCCTCCGGTGGGTGCAAATGATGCACCACTGTGCGCGGGTGAGTGGAGGTAGTAAGGTATCTCGCTGCCTCCAACAATCTCTCCCCTCCACGTCATCCCCCTCATCCTCTTCCGCTTGCTCTCGGAAGACCTCGATGAAATGTGCTTTCCGCACGACATCTATGTCCCGTGCCCATGGCTCCTGCAAGTGAAGCGCAACCACTTCCTCCTCGGCTCTCTCTTGGCCTCATCATCATCTTGCCCTCGCCGCCCGGGATTTTGCCTTGGGAGGCGGAACCCTCGTGTCCTTCCCCTTGGGGTGCGGAAGGCCCGTTCGCGTAAGGTGTCGGAGTCCCGAGGTAAGACATCCTGTAAATCCCGAGTCCTGCGATGGCATCCGCGGGCGTAGTCGGGTCTAGCTCGACCGAACTGAACCACGTAGTGGCTCTGTCACGCCCTCCACAAACATGTAGACCATCCGAGCCGCGGATAGATCGAGCACCATCACGGAAATCCTCAGGAGAAGTCACGAAATGTACGTCTTCGGGCTCCCGGGTGCCGCGGAGCTTTGTCGACTCAACGAAGCGTCTACTCGGGATCCCTCGGTCAAAACGCGCTCTATCACCCTCTCGGTAAACTCGGCATATGTCGTCAACGTAGAATGCCCGGAGTGTCGTCATCATGAAACCACCGGTCCTAGGCCTCACCATCCGGATGTAATGTTGCCACCTTAATGGCCTCGACTGCGACATCGGTTAGCCGGAAATAGATGTCCAACTTCTCCACCCAAGACTTTGCCGGCGTTTCGATGAACCATCAAACGTGGGCAAATGAAATCGCTAGGCGTGCGGTGGTGGGTCTCCATCATGATGATGGGCGGTGCCGTTGATGATCGCGGGGTCTCTTGTCTGACCGAGGCTGGGACAAAGTCTGCGAACGAGAGAGCCCCTCCCGCGAACTCTGCCGTGTGCGGTACTGCGCAAAATAGTCACCCAGTGTGGGCCCGGCTCCCGGCTCTCGCTGTCTTTCTTTGCGTCCTCTCGCTAGGAAAGGTAGGCATGGTGGATCGCGTGAGTCTTCGGAGATATCCCTCCGTGCTCCCTACGTGCTCCCTCTCCCGTGTCCTCTACTAAGAATGTGGGCATAGTTGATCGCGTGGGTGCATGCGATGCCATGATGGGGATAGCATCACGCAAGCACATGATGGGACGTGCGGAGCCCCTCACTGATGCGAAAACTCGGGGGTTTCCGCGCTACGCGCGGCGCCGTGAGTCTCTCGTGTCACCTCCCCGCATGTGTGTTGGAGGAGTGCCTCTCTCGTCTCCTCGAGTCCTCCTCGTCGCCATAGGACCCCTCTGTTGCGTACCCCCAGGGTACCACTCCCTGCTGCGAATCTATCTCAGCGGCTCCCCGATCGGAGTCCGTCACAGGGCTCCCCCTCTCGTGGGGGTTCTCCCACCTACTCTCAACGTCTGCTGTATCTCGTACTCCTATAACCGGTACAGGGTTTGTCCACCTAGGGCGTCATAGAGCGCTAGCTCCCATGGTGTCAGCGAACTATGCTCTGCATACCACCTATAATATCCTAGATGGAAATAGACGACAATACACGACAATACGAGCATACAACTATATGGAAAAATGCGATAGAATATAGAGCAAGTACACATAAAAATACCGTAACGCTAAGCCATTTTATTAATGCGAGAATATATATGGGTACAATAGATAATCGGAATAAGTGCACCTATCCTTGCACAAGGCAAGTGAAGAACCTCTCGTGAACGGAAAATGGGCATGCTATGAGATGCTGCGTCCCGGTACCGCGGAAGAATGCACGTGTAATGCTGCTGTTGCGGTGATGAACTGGAACTAGGGGCCGAATCCCTCACCGGAATAAGCGAAAATCGGTAGATCACCTATACTCCGCTCCGACGAAAACCGCGAAAACCATGAACGATGGACCACCTCCGAAAAACACCCCCAAGCCCTCTCGAGAAAAACGGCCCGTCCCTCCAAGCCGGCAGGGGATGCCAAAGGAAGAATGTCGAGAAAAGGGCCACAAATCCCTCTGCGCCGACTCTCCAAGCTGAAAGAGACAACCCTCCAAGCCCGAAAGCACTGCCCCGAATCTCCCACGAAAATCCCCACAACGCGAGTCGCTCTAACTCCAAGCTGGCTCCTCCCTCCAAGACTACGCGGTCCCACCAAGGAAGCTCGACCCTCTGCGCAAAACGTCCAACCAAATCACCCGCAAATCACTTTCGCTAAAGGCCCGAAAGAATACCTTGCCCAGCGAGCGCACTCGCCGAAGTCCCGCGGCCAAGGGTGAGATCTCCGACCGAGAACACTCGGTCGCACTAAACGATGTTGCGACCGGCTAAAGCAACCTAGGCGTGCTCAAGTCAGACGAAGTCTAGCTCAAAATATCATCAACATATCAATAATGCCAAATGAGGTGAAACTCCCACCTTTTATAGTGCTAGCTCCCCTCAAAACCCTAATCGCGTCCCTCTCTCCATAAGCTCCTCCTATGCACCGCGCGAGCTGCTTTCTAGAGCCTACGTGAGGCCTCTCTCATGCAAAGTGTGGACCCCAGAGGCTCTCCTCTTTAAGTCACAACGCTGCTCCTACTAGGAAGCACTTTATTTTATTAAAGTGAGTTGACCCTCTTTCTCACTTTTATTTATTAATTAACTATAGGCGGCAAAACTATACAAAAATGAAATATTCCAATTAGCGGTGCTAATTAGGGAATATTGCTAACATCATCATCACGTGAATGCTCCATAGAATAATACCATCGACATCCTTTGTTTAAAACAACAATGATGCCAAACCAAACACAAACTAGAATGTGTGAACGATGGGTCGTTATCACACACGGGGATGAACATCAATCCTTGTGTCACAATTCAACTAGGCTAGTTCTTGGTCCCCACTACGATAGATGCACCCGCTTTCTACCCATGCCCACAACTAAGATTATGCATCGCAGATACATGGGCGATATCCATATGCTAATATGCTAAATACGCACCACTCGAAATATATCATATACAATGCACATATATATTTGTCGACTCAATTTTGCTTTAAGAAAATTTTCCCTAGCCCCACGACTCTCGTTACTCAACTTGAATTTACTGCAAACTTAGCCTTTCAATCTAGTGGCACAACCTCGGCAATTTAATTTGCAAACATTGCGATCTCACTGCGAGGTTGTGACCAACCGGATTATGCGTAGCCCGAGGCTCAAAGCCGAAAACCCATCAACTCGGCCTTCGTATAACCCAAAAGCAAGCTGGTTGTTGATTCTTGGGGAATCACCAACGTGTTGATTTTTGGTAGCATCGAATAGTGGTCTAGCTCCGAAACTTTTGTGGAGGGCTAGGGACACATGAGATCTCCAAGACCTGTGAATCGCTTTTGGAGAAATTCCACCAGTGTAAAAAGTTATTCAAATAATTAATTTTTTAATTGGGACCCTAAGTCTAACTTAGGGAAATTAAAAAAATTAAAGTGAATTAATTTACACATGTGGGTGAGAATGTTCTAAGTGACGTGGATCAAGCTTTTTCTAATACGGAGTCATTGATTAGAGATTAGATCACTGGGTCGTTGATTTCTCAATGAGAAAAGTATTAAAGGAAGACTTGGGGTCGCTTTGGAGAACACACACACATTGCGGTAGCACTTGAGCTAAGTCGAAATTGCGGGGCGTGGTTTCGCGAGAATTTTCGAGTGATTTTTGCGATGACGGTGAGGGGGTAGATCAGCGAGGGATTACACTAATCCAAGCGTCAGAGAATACACATCAAAGAGGTAGATCCATACCAAGCGGCGCGAAAGAGGCCGACGAAGAGGGACACAAGCACGGCCCGGTGTTGAGATTTTGTGTATTGGGACAGCACTCGGATGTGCTCTAGCCACAAAACTTTGTGGAGGGGGTTGAAAAACACATCACCCTCCAAAACCCAAAAAGCGTTTGGAGAAATTTCATCTTATGTGTGAGATATTAAAATAATTAATTTTTTTTAATGAGGACCCTAAGTCTAACCTTAGGGAATTAGAAAAAATTAAAGTGAATTAATTAAACACACGTGATGAAAAGTTCTGAGTGACGCGGATCTTGCGCCTTTTAATCTTAGCCGTCGATAAGAGAATAAATCACGGTCGTTGATGTGTCGATGAAAAGTATAAGAGAAAGGCTTGAGGGTCGACTGGAGACACACACACGAAAGGCAGCCGAGAAAGCGAGCTCGGAATTCTAGGGCGAGGGGTCTGCTAAGAATTTACCGAAAGAGTCTCGCAGCAAGGTAGTATTGGGTCGAGGGGATGATCCGATCCCGAAGCCAAGAGTCGGCAAGAGGCAGAGGAGCAAGCAATCGGGAGCAACGTAGAGGAGACGATGGCGGCGGCCAGCTGCGCACGTGCAGAGGGCTTCGCCGCGCGCTACGCAAGCCTGGGAGGGGGGCGGCGCACGGCTCGAGGAGGCCATAAGGGTGACGCGGAGGCCTCTCGGAGGCAGCGTACGGAGCTGGCGTCACCCGGTTTGAGGGTTACGTAGTCCCCTTCTGCGGCGCAGGGGCACGCGTAGCCTAGCGAGGACGACGATGGGACTTCAAGGGCGGCGTTGGGGGTTTCTAGGGCATGAAAATTGGCCGAGTCTTGTAAATCACTGGGTTTGAGGGTGTGGATCGATCAAGTTTTTGGTCTCGAAACAACGGCATTGTCTTGCGATCTATTATTTTCTGCATGTCGGGTAAACCAGTTGGGTGCCCGATTTGTTGTACTCGTGATTCTACATAATAATAATAAACACCTCATATCCGATGCAGCGCTTTCCGCGTTGGGTCTTTCCGGGGACATTTGTTCGAAAAATTTGTCACTTTGTTGAATGAGTGTAATATTTAGTAAATGATCCGTATGTGTGTAGGTTGTTAGCTAAGTTTACTTTCGGTATTTTTCATCAAAAATAACTTGTATAATTTAATTACAAGTAGGAGAAGTAAATCAAGATACTACAATAGGATTTGCGCATTAGTGTATTCGGACATTTTCACACCGGTCGACGCGGAGGCTTCAAGGTGATGCGGAGCCGGCGCAAAGCCCGTGAGGGTGTCGCAAGGGCGGCCGTGTTGCGCACAGGGCGAGAGGGCCGATACGAGTCGGAGGGACAGCGTAGGGTTCCGGTGGGCCAAAAGGGCTTGTATTCGATGAATTCCTCGAGGTTTGAATCGGCCATATTTTTTTCGTCTCCACTATAAGGTACTAGCTGCATCGTGAAATTCTTTGTCGGAAAACCACTACGGTGCCCTTGATGTATTCAAAGTGCAGCTTAATAATAAAACCCTCAAAGAGTTGTTCCACCGATTTTCGCATTAGGCTTTTTCGGGGACATTTGTCCGAAAAATCACGTGTCCTTTGTCATATGTGCGCTATGTTTCGATGAAATTATCTTTAGATATGTGTAGGTCGCAGATTGTGTTTGCTTTGATATTTTTTGAATATTCGAGATAAATAACTTGTTAATTAAATCAAACAAGCAGGAGAAGTAAATCAATATGTTGCGTAGCTTTTCGTGGTTCGGGAAATTTTCACATGGTGTCGGAGCAATTGCAGATCAAGTCGAAGCCATCAACAAGAGGCAAGAATTTTTTGTTGCAAGAGGGCAGTCGAAGCTAACAAATCCGAGAAGAGGTAGCGCGACACCAGAGGGACAGCAGGCACCCAACGAAAGGTGACGCAGAGCCGACTCGCCGCTGCACGCTGAGATGATCAAAGGCTAACGCAGGCCCTAGTGGGTGACACGGAGCCCCGAGCATGCTCACGCGAGCCGGCGCGAGCCCTAGAGGGTGACACAGTCAGAGTTGGAGTGACGTCTTTGGATTGTCGGGTACGGAAGTGCGCTTTTAATCTTCAAAGTTGGCAAGGCCTCGATTCTGTCGGGTGCATAACGATGCTCTGGCAAAGTTGACAAAGTAAGGAAATAATCCCTACCGTATATTTTCTTGCCAAGAAATCCGAGATTCGATCAAGAGGAGTGATCGTAGAGGGTTGATTCGACAGTGTGGTGGAGGATTTCTGAGAGAGAAATCATTTGTCGTAGGGAAGCGATTACATTAGAGGGTTTCTATCGCCAAGAGAAACCCGGATATGGGTCTTTCGTCGAGTGTAGCACCACGATGAAGGGAGAAGAGCACTTGCTTCGACTTGTCTGAGCAAAGATGGACCAGCTACAGACTAAGAGTTCAGGGATTGGTTAGACGTGTGTCTAACTTTGCTATCTAGAAAGCCAAAATCCTAAGTCCCCTGAGGAGTACAATATCAAAGACCACGACGAGAACATCCTAGATCGTACGACTGGCTGCGGATGCTCAAAGAAGTTCGATGAAAATTAGGCGCAGCTAAGCGCTGATCATGGATGGAGTGAAGGATCACGTGGTTTTGTTGAAATTTTGGGTAGCATCGGATGAGCTCTAGCTACGAAATTTTGTGGAGGAGGCTGGAGTGCATGAGATCTCCAAAAACCCGAGAAAGAGTTTGGAGAAATTCCATCTAGTTTGATAGTTATTCAAATAATTAATCTTTTTAATTAAGGACCCTAAGTCTAACTTTAAAAAAAATTAAAGGTTAAAGTGAATTAAATTAAACATGTGATGAGAATGTTCTAAGTGACGTGGATCAAGCTAGCCTTCTAATCTTAGCCATTGATTAGAGATTAGATCACTGTCGTTGGTTTGCCACACGAAAAGTGATAAGAGAAGGACTTGGGGTCGCTTGGAGGTGACACACATTGGCAGAGGCGATGAAGCTAAGTCAAATTCTAGGGCGTGGTTTGCTAAGAATTTCGAAGTGAGTTTGCAGTGCGGTCGGGGGTAGATATTGGAAAAGGGATTCTTATCCGAGGCCAAGAATACAATAGCGAACTAGAGGTAGCATGCCCGAGCAGGGCGCGAGAGGGGCTGACCCGGAGCTGCGCAAATCATCCAAAACCACTGCGAGCGAGCAGCAAGAGCGACGAGGAACCCTTCGGAGGGTGACGCAAGCCTAGTCGGAGCAGGCGAGGGGTAGCTGTAAGCCCAGAGAGGATGATGCAGGCCCTTCCGGAGCTATATGAGAGGTGGCCGACGCGAGGGTTGAGGGACAGCGTTGGGGTTTTGGTGGGCCGAAAAGGGCTCGAGTTCTATAAATCCCGTTTGAGGGTGTGAATCGACGATATTTTTCCTGGTCTCGTGTGAAAAGAGGTATTACTGCAGTGTATTTTCTCGTAAGGAAAACCATGTCCAGTGCCCAAGTATTGTTGTATTCAGATTTTGCATAATAATAAAACCCTTCTAGAGCTAGTTGCAGTTTTCACCACTTGTTAGGGTTTTCGAGGACATTTGTCACGAAAAATGCTGTGTCACTTTGTCATGTGTGCATAATGTCCGGTAAATGATATGTAAATGTGTAGGTCGCAGACTGTATTTACTTTCCCTGATTTTCATCGAATAATTCGTGAAAAATTAACTTGTAATTTATATAAAGTAGGAAAATTAAATCGAGACACTGCAACAAGATTTCTATATTCAAAAATTTTCACATGGTATTAGAGCATCACGAGATCAAGGTCGAATCACCGACGAGCGGTTTGGAAAGAATTTTTTTGTTGGAGAGAAGGCAGTATGAAAGACGGCGAGTTCGATAGAGGGCGACGATAGCACTGTGGAGGACGCGAGTCCCCAGCAGAGGCCACGCGAGGGCGGCGTAGTGCTAGCTAAGGGACGCAGCAGGGCGACACGAGTGACTCGAGCGACTTCGCGTTGCGCGATCATCGCATAGAGGTTGCGCGAGCCGATCTTGCTCACGCAGAGGCGACAAGAGGGACGCAGTCAAACTCGGAAGGTCAGTGCAAATTTGCCACGATTCGAAGCAAGAGCTTTAGATCTTCGAGAGGTTGTTGGTGTGGTGGAGATTATGTCTGTGCAAGATCGTGCGCGGCCTAAGTTGACAGAATGCAGAGGAAAACGATGGCTCGACAGATTTTTGCCAAAGAAATGCGAGGATCGATCGAGCGAAAGTGGTCGAAGAGGGCTAATTCGAGCGATTTGGCGATTTCCAAGGAAGGAAATCGATTGTCGAGAGGGGAGAAGCTACTATAGAGGGTGCCTTTTCGCCAAGGACCCTAGATCCAGAATACGTTGAGAGTAGTAACGACGGCAGTAGGGAGAGAGTATTCAGTTTCGACGATTGTTTTGAGCTAGATGGCGTTGTACGGATCAAATGCGTGATCATGATAGGTTGGACGGCATCCAACTTGCTATCTGAGCGTCGAATCCCGACGATCCTGAGGCATACGCATTACGGGAGCATGTCGAAAACATCTTGGCTACACCAGCGATGTTGATCTTCTCGCGAGCTTGTAATGAAGCGGAGCACATACTAAGCGCTTCATCATGGATGGGGCCGAGGACCATGTGCGCCCACATTGCCGAAGAAGAAAACGGCTAATGCTATGTGGGCAACGTTGACCACAATGTATCAAGGGAAATCGTCTCAGAAGAAGATGCTTCTTGAGAACCGGATGAGGTTATTTGTGATGAATAAGGGAGAGGAAATCGATCCCCTCCTCTTCGAGTTGCAGTTGGATCCGGATCATCTGATTGCCATGGGGTTTAAAGTGGAGGATGATGTCATGGTGAGGACTGATCTAAATGCAATGAGCCAGATGAATAGGAAATGTTTGTCCAAAGTATCTTGGGCAGACAAGACCTTTCAAGCTGGGACGACATGTGGGCTATTCTCCGACAAGAGAAATTCGTCGGATAACCAAGAAGACAAGCCAGACCTAGATCCAACAAAGTGAAGGAGGAAGAGAAGATGCTGACCCTTGCATCCAAGAAGCAAGCGAAGAAGAAGAGGGATCTATCCAAGATCCGATGCTTTGGGTGTGGTGAACTTGGACACTTCGCCACCACTTGTCCTCTAAGGAAGAAGGACAAGGAAGTTGATTCCCAATGTGCCAGAAACTAAAGAAGACGATGGCTCTAATGATGATATGGCCATGAGTGCTCATGTGCCTCGAGAGAGAGAGGTGGGACTGACATTGATACAGCAGAGCGATTCACGAGATGCATTGGCGGGATCCTTGAGGGTGCCCAAACTCTTCGGATCTACATATGTGCTACGGGAGCCTTAAGACGATAGCGGGGATGAGCTCGGAGCGGTGAGTGCGAAGATCACGATGAATCAAAGGGCAACTGCTCGGGAGGCTGTAGATGGAGCGAGCGTAGAAGCGACGGCGCGAGGGGCTTCATGGGACTTCGGCGGTGCGAGAGGAGGTAGAGCTACACACGGTGCGAGTTGCGGCAGCAGCTAGTGGCTTCGTGGGGGAATGCGTGCGAGTACGGCGGCCAAAGGAGCTTCGGGTGGATGAGATGCAACCCAAGCGACTTGTCTGTCGTGATTGGGCATGGGCTCTTCAATTGCTTACTTCTCAACAGTCGAGTGCAATGCATCGGTTAGGGCGCACGATGCGACGAATTTGAGAGGGAGTTGCGGTACAAATGTGGTAGTGATTGTGGCGAGTCATGAGCGGCGATGCAGAGCGAGCGATAGCGTAGTGATGGAGAGCGACACGCCCGAAGCATCGGTGTGGGGACCGATGCCGGGAGATCGTGGCAATAGCTCGGGTGTGGAAGTATTGCTAGAGCACACTCCTCACTAAGAGGAGTGTTGAGATTTTGAGGTAGCATCACATGTGCTCTAGCTCCAAAATTTTGTGGAGGAGTTGGAGTACATGAGATCTCCAAGACCCAAAAAATGTTTGGATAAATTCCAAACGGTTTGACGATTATTCAAATCATTAATCTTTTTAATTAAGGACCCCAAGTCTAACTTAATAAAATTAAAAGATTAAAAGTGAATTAAACTAAACATGTGAGTAGAATGTTCTAAGTGACGTGGATCAAGCAACTTCTAATCTTAGCCATTGATTAGCGATTAGATCATGGTCGTTGGTTTTAACGAGAAAAGTATAAGAGAAGGGCTTGAGGTCAATTGGAGGTGACACACATTGGCAAAGCACGGAAGCTAAGTCGAGATCGAGGCGTGGTTTGCTAAGAATTTTGAAGTGAGTTTGCGATGCGGTGAGGGGTAGAGATTGGCAAGGGATTCTAATCCGAGGCCAAGAATTCAACGACGACAGAGAAGGCGACATACCGAGCGACGACAGGAGGCTGCCAAAGCTACACGGATCAACCAGAGCCACGTAGAAGGCGGTGTAGATGCGGTAGGGAACCCTTCGAGTGACGCGGGCGGCATAAGCCCGAGAGAGGGTGACATAGGCCCTTCCCAGGAGTGCGGAGGGTGAGGGGACGACGCTGTTTCCAGGTGGGCCACAAAGGGCTCAAGTTACGTAAATCTCGTTTGAGAGTGTGAATCGGCCATATTTTTGTCTTCGTGTGAAAGAGGTATTACTCGTCATGTATTTTCTCTATAGAAAACCAAGTCTAGTGCTCGATATTGTTGTATTCGGATTCTACATAATAATAAAACCCTTTAGAGCTAGTCTATGGTTTTCTTGAATTGGGTTTTTACGAGGGACATTTGTCCGAAAAATCTATGTCACTATGTCATGTGTGCGTTATGTTCGATAAATGATTTGTAAATGTGTACATTGTGTGAAAAATTTCTTAATCTAAGAAATCCTACTATTAATTCTCGATTACTTCTCCTACTTGATTAAATATACAAGTTATTATTCATAATATTCATAAACAACATCAAAGTAAATACATATAACATGCCTACACATACAAATCAATCACCAAATAACATGCTCATATGACAAAGTGACACGATTTTTCGGACCAATGTCCCCGGAAAAAACCCGATGCGGGAAACGATGCGACTAACTGCTGGAGGGTTTTCATTATTACGCGAATATGAATAGCAACATTTCGGGCACCAAACTGGTTGGCCCTACGAGAAAAAATACGGCAAGCAATACCTCTATCCTTGGAGACAAAACATAGGGTTGATTCACACCCTCAAAGCCGGGATTTACTGAACTCGAGCCCCTTTCTAGCCCAGCCTGGAAACCCTAGCTGTGCTCCTCGACCCATGCATGCGTCGACCTCACGCGTTGCTTTGGAAGGGCTACAGTCACCCTAGAAGGGGTTACGCGCACGACTAAAGCCCGCATCAACCCCATGTCGCTCTCAGGTACCTCGCATGGCCTCTCATTCGGGCCCTACGTAGCCCTGGTTGCCTCCGCACTACTGCGGTATGCTTGCTCTCTTCCTTCGTTGTATTCATGGCTTGGGATCAAACCATCCCCCTTGCCAATACTACCCCCTCGCTAGCGGCTAAAACACTTACGAAATTCTTAGCAAACCACGCCCTAGAATCTCGACTTCAGCTTCGATGCTCGCCAATGTGTGTGTTCTCCTAGCGACCCAAAGCCATTCTCTTATACTTTTCTCGTTGAAACATCATCGACTTGTGATCTAATCTCCAATCGACGACTAAGATTAGAAGACTGCTTGATTCGCGTCACTTAAGTCATTCTCATCACATGTTTAATTTAATTGACTTTAATCTTTTAATTTTCCTAAGTTAGACATAGGGTCCTTAATTAAAAAGATTAATAAATTAAATATCTCTTAAACCTGATGGAATTCTTCTAAACGCTTTTCTGGGTCTTGGATATCTCATGTACTCCGGCTCCTCCATAAAATTTGGGAGCTAGAGCACATCCGATGCTACCCCAAAATCTCAACACTCCCTATTAGCGAGGGATGTGCTCCAGCAAAACACTTCACCCCGAAAGTCTGCTGCTAGATCTCTAGCATCGGTCTACTGCGCTGATGCTTGGTCGCGTTGCCCTTCATCACTTTGTGTTGTTGTTGCTCTCTATCTTGTCGCCACGACTCGCCACCGTCATTGCTACATTCGTGCTGCAACTCCCTCTCAAATTGTTGCATCGTGTCGCCAACTCTTCGCATTGCAACTCGATTTGCTTGAGTAAGCAGCGAAGGACCCCTACCAATGACGAGACAAGTCATTCGAGTTGCATCTCATCATCGAAGCTCCTTGGGTTCTTTCGCTATGCGTTGTCCTCTCGACAGCATGCTGCTGTCTGCACCTCTCGCACTACGTAAGCATGCCTCCTCTGCGGCTGTTGAAGTCACATCAGCCCCTCGCGATGTTGCCTCTACGTTGTTGTTGCCTCCCGCACTACACTTCTCCCTCTACAACGTCCCAGTCTCTCTGCTCTCGCTTCATCCGTGATCTATGTACCCACTACTCCGGTGATTCCTTGCTACTCTGTCTTCGAGCTCTGTGGCACGGATGTGATCCAGAGTTGGACTACTCAAGGATCCCGCCACCACTACTGTAGTCGCTCTACGGATCAATATCACCCCACCTTCGTGGTTCATGAGCGCTCATGGATGCGTCATCATCGAAGCCGTACATGCTCGCTACGCGGCCTTGGAACTAGAAGCTTCCTTATCCTTCTTCCTTTGAGGACAATTGCTAGTGAAAGTGTCCAAGTTCGCCACATTGGAAACATTTGAGCTTAGATAGATCACGATTCTTTTTCCCATGCCGATTCTTAGATGCCAGGGCTACATCTTCCTCTTCCTCCTTCACCTTGCTTGATCCGGTCTTTGGTCGGCCTCTTGGTCATTCGACTGGATCTCCTCTTGTTGAAGGATAGCCCACATATCGTCCCAGTTTTGAAGGTCCCACTCGCCCAAAATGCTTTGGACAAACATTTCCCGAGTCCTCTCAGTGATTGCATTTAGAGTAGCCCTCACCACGACATCATCTTCCACCTTGGCCAGCCATAGCGGTCAGTCGATCTCGAATCGCCTACGATCGAAGAGGAAAGGATCAGATTTCCTCTCCCTTGGTCATCATAAATAACATCGACCTAGTTCTCCAAAAGCATCTTCCTGCGGACTGATTTCACTTGATACAATGCGATTAAAGCTTTCCACATCTCATTAGTTGTTTTTTTCTCGGCTATGTGTGGTACCACATGATCCTTAACCCCATCCATGATGAAGTGCTTGGCATGTTCCCTTTGCTTCATTATGCTCTTCCGGAGAAGAGCATCGGTTGGTGTAGCCAAGACACTCTCTACATGCTCCGCAAGTCGTATGCCTCCCGGGACTACCGGGATTCGGCCTTCCGGATAGCAAAGTTGGACGAACGTCCAACCTATCCTCGATCACGCATTACGTGCGACGTCATACGCTTAGAAATAATCTATTGAAACAAATCTTCCTCTCAGCCTGCTGCTACCCTCAACGGATACTTCGATCTAGGGTCCTTGGCGAGAAAGGCACCCTCTGCTCCCTCGACCACTCGATTTCCTCCTTGGAAATCTACCAATCACTAACGAATCAACTCTCTTCGATCACCCTATGACAGATCCTCATATTTCTTTTGGCAATGAAATCCTTTCGAGCGAGGGTTCTCTCCCCCTCTTTGTCAACTTAGCTTAGGCACGATTACGCACTGATAGAATCTCCACCCCATCGACAAGCGTTGAAGATCTATAGCTTCTCTTCTAGTTCACGGCAAATCGCACGACGACTCGATCTTTGGAGTGCATCACCCTGGTTGGTCTCGCGTGAAGCGAGCAGCTCAGCGTAGCCTCAGCGCGGCACGGAGCTACTCCTACGTCCCTCTAGAAGGCAACTGCGTTGTCTCTGCATCACCCGAGTTGGGAATGCAACGCCCTCTACATGGCTCTCGCTGCCTTTGCGTCCTTCTAGTCGCTGCATTTCCCTCTCCAGTTCTCTGCGACTTCAGTCACTGCTCGTAACTACTAAAATTTCTTGACCTATTTGTTGGACATTCAACGTCATCCGCAATCTCTACGATACCATGTGAAAATTTCTTAATCTAAGAAATCCCTATCGTTAATTCTCGATTTACTTCTCCTACTTGATTAAATATACAAGTTATTATTCAAAATATTCATAAACAACATTGAAGTAAATACATATAACGACCTACACATATAGATCAATCATTGAATAACATGCTCATATAACAAAGTGACACGGATTTTTTCGAACCAATGTCCCCGAGAAAAAAACTAATGCGGGGAAAAGCCGGTACGGCTAGCTCGGAGGGTTTTCATTATTAAGCAAAAATTTGATTACAACATTTCCAGGGCACCAAACTTGGTTGGCCCTACGGAGAAAAATACGGCCAAGCAATACCTCTATCCTTGGAGACAAAAAAATATGGTTGATTCACACCCTCAAACGGGATTTACGAACTCGAGCCCTTTCTAGCCCACAGAAAACCCCAGTGACTGCTCCTCGGCCCTCTACGTCGACCCTTCTGGCCTCGTCAACCTCTGCGCTGCTCGGAAGGGATTCTCGTCACCCTATGATGGGTTACTGCGCTTCTGCATGCCCTCGGCTGGGCTTGCGTTAGTCCCTGCGTGCGGCTCCTCTTGCCTCTATCTTGCCTCTGTTTGGATTGCGCAGCCCACGGCTACCTCTACGCTACTCGGTATCGTTTGCCTCTCTGCCTTCGTTGTATTCTTTGGTCGGGATCGGACCATCCCTCGCTTGCCAATGCGTGCGCTCCTTTCGTAGGCGAAACACTTCGAAATTCTTAGCAAACCACACCCTAGAATCTCGGCTTAGCTTCAATGCTCGCCAATGTGTGTGTTCGCCAAGCGACCACAAGCCCTTCTCTTATACTTTTCTCGTTGAAACATCAACGGCTGTGATCTAATCTCCAATCGACGGCTAAGATTAGAAGTTGTTTTGATATGCGTCACTTAAGTCATTCTCATCACATGTTTAATTTAATTCACTTTAATCTTTTAATTTTTCCTAAGTTAGACTTAGGGTCCTTAATTAAAAAGATTAATTAATTAAATATCTCTTAAACTTTCGGTGGAATTCTTCTAAACGCTTTATGGGTCTTGGAGATCTCATGTACTCCCGACTCCTCCACAAAATTTGGGAGCTAGAGCACATCAGTGCTACTCCAAAATCTCAATAGGTCATGAGTGTGTTTACTTTTCCGATTTTACTAAATAATTCGGAAAAAATTAACTTGTAATTTAATTCAAGTAGGAAAAGTAAATCGAGACAACTGCGGTAGGATTTCTATATTCAGAAATTTTCATAGGTTCCACATATTGCGAGAAGAAGACAACAAATGAGGTGTGGACGACACTAACCATGTTGTATCAAGGTAGCTTCGTCGAAAGGAAGATGCTTACGGGAGAATCAAATGCGGATGTTCCGGATGCACAGAGAGAGGAGATCGATCCCTTCCTCTTGATTGCGGACTATGCGAGACCGGCTAATTCCCATGGGGGCAACTCCAGGATGATGGAATCATGGTGAGGCCCATCTGAATGCGATCACCGAGTGAGTTGGGAGACCTTTGTCCAAAGTATCTTGGGCAAAGAACAACTCCCAAATTGGGGAAACATGTGGGCAATCCTTCGACAGGAGGAGATTCAGAGGGTGACCAAGAGGGAATTCAGCAGCGGAGGAGTCAAGATAAAGGAGGAGGAGGAAGATGCAGCCCTAGAATCTAAGGGACAATGACAACAAGGGAAGAAGAAGAAAGACCTATCCAAGGTCAAGTGCATGCTTTAGATGTGGTAAACTTGGACACTTCGCCAGCACTTGTTCTAAGAGCAAGGACAAGGAAGCTTCAGATTCCAAGGCAACAGCAGCAAGAGGGGATGATGGCAATGAAGATGATGTGGCCATGAGTGCTCATGTACCTCAAGAGAAGAGGTGGGGTGACATAGATCTGTAGATTGAGCTACAGATGGTGGGTGGCAAGATCCTTGAGGTGCCCAAACTCTTGGATCACATACGAGCTACAGGATCCTAAAGAGAGTAGCAGGATGACTGGAGTTAGTGGGTGCAGAAGGTCATGGAGAGGCAGAGGCAGTGTTGGGACGCTAGAGAGTAGAGCAACACAGTGCAGTGGCAGCAGCAGAGTGGAAGGAGCAGTGCAAAACAGCAACAGCGCAAAGGCTCTAGAGAGACAGCGAATAGCAGCAGTAGAGGGTGCTTCACTGATGAGATGCAGCCAGACTGGCTTGTCTGTCAGTTGATTGGGTGATTGTCCTTCAGTTGCTTACTTCTCAGCAACTAAGTTGCAGTGCAACAGTTAGTAGTGGCAGTGTTATAGGCAGCACGATGCAACAATTTGAGAGGGAGTTGCAGTACAAATGTGGTAGTCTTAGTGGTAGTGACATGGGCAGCAGTGCAGAAAGCAGCACTATAGTGGATGGATGGCAACAGGCCAAGCATCAACAGCACGGAGATCGATGCCAGAGATCAAGGTGATGCTTTAGTGGTGAAGTATTGCTAGAGCACACTCCTCACTAAGAGGGAGTGTTGAGATTTTGGGTAGCATCGGATATGCTCTAGCTTTGAAACTTTGTGGAGGGTCTAGGACACATGAGATCTCCAAGACCCAGAAATCGTTTGGAGAAATTCCAACCTGGTGTAAAAGTTATTCAAATAATTATATTTTTTAATGGGGACCCTAAGTCTAACTTAGGAAAATTAAAAAATTAAAGTGAATTAATTTACACGTGGTGAGAATGTTCTAAGTGACATGGATCAAGCTTTCTCTAATCTTAGTCGTTGATTAGTGATTAGATCACGATCGTTGATTTCTCAATGAGAAAAGTATTAAAGGAAGGCTTGGGGTTAGTTGGAGAAGACACACAGAGTAGCAACACTTGAGCTAAGTCGAAATTCTGGGGCATGGTTTGTTGAGAATTTTCGAGTGAGCTTGCAGTGCTAGTGAGGGGCAAATCAGCAAGGGACGTTCTGATCCGAGGCCGAGAATACATACATCAGAGAGGCAGTACCGTACCAGGCAGTGCAGAGGCCAGCAGGAGGGACGCAGCCCAACCAAGTTGACGCAGAGGGTGATGCAGAGGCAGCGCAAAGGCCTTCAAAGTGACGCAGGGGAAACAGAGGCTGTGTTGGGCTAGAGTGGCTAACGCAAAGGTTGGAGGAGCTACGCTGAGGGTTCTAGTGGGCCAGAAAGGGTTCATATTCAGTAATTCCTGAAGGGTTTGAATCATCCATATTTTTTGTCTCCAAGTGATAACGTACTACTGCCATGAATTTCTCTGTGGGGCAAACCACTACTGGTGCCCTAGATATATTCAGATATTCTGCTTTATAAATAAAACCCTCAAAGAGTTGTTGCACTGGTTTTCCCACATTGGGTTTTTCCGAGGACATTTGTCCAAAAAATCATGTGTGTCCTTTGTCATATGTGCGCTATGCTTCAGTAAATTATCTATAAATGCGTAGGTTGCTAGTTGTGTTTACTTCGCTATTTTCTGAATATTTCTGAAAATAACTTGTATAATTAAATCACAAGTAGGAGAAGTGAATCAAGATACTGCAGTAGGGTTTCTGTAATCTTGTATTCAGAAATTTTCACAACTTCTAATGTAGTGGTACTTGTTGTTGATATGCTTCGTCCTTGCATGGAACACATGATCTTCATACATCTTGATGTTGCTTTGATTATCACAATTTATCACAGTAGGACTTAGAGGCTTCCCAAACAAATCTGACAAAAGTTTCCTCAGCCATACAACTTCCTTTCCCACTTCACATGCAGCCACATACTCTGCTTTAGCACTACTTAAAGCAACGGGATCTTTCTTTCTACTCGTCCATGAAATTGTAGCAGATCCCAAACTAGAACATCCACCTTTAGTGCTTCTTCCACAATCTCACTTCCACCCCAATCACAATCTGTAGACCTGTTAATTTGATTTCCTTGTTGTCGTACGTTAGGCAGTCATGTATAGTGCCACGTAGATATCTTAATATATGCTTGGAAGCTATCCAATGATCATGACGAGGTTCCAACTGACATTGACTGAGAATGTTTACAACAAAACATATATTCGTTCTAGTATTTACTAAATACATTAGAGAACCCACCAACTTATGATAGCTAGTAGGATCTACAAGACTGGAGTCAGAGCTTCTTGAGATTGGTGATCATGTGAGTAGTCATGGGCTTGGAATCCATCATATCGAATTTATATAATAACTTGATTATGTATTTTCCTTGCCTCAGATATATCTCCCCAAGTTTTTGCCATACTTTCAAACCTAAGTTATAATGCATAAGTCCTAGATCCTTCATCTCAAACTCGGCTGCCAGCAGCTTCTGGCATTCTTGTATCCTTCGCTCCACACCTGTAATAAATAGATCATCCACATACAGTAGAATAATGATTGGCTCATTATCCACAACTTTGATGTAGAGGTTTGGATCAGTAGTACTTTTGACGAACCCAATTCTTAGAAGGTATGCATCCATTCTTGCATACCATGCCCTAGGAGCTTGCTTCAAGCCATATAGGGCCTTCTTGAGTCAACAAACATGAGTGTCCTTTTTATTTATTTCAAAGCCTTCAGGTTGTTCAATGTATACTTCTTCATCGATGATTCCATTCAAAAATGTTGTTTTTACGTCTATTTGATGGATATTCCATCCCATTGTTGCAACCAACGAAACCAAGGGTCTTATAGTAGTATATCTTGTGGTAGGTGCAAAGGTTTCTTCATAGTCTATGCCTTCCTTTTGAGAGAATCCCCTTGCAATGAATCTAGCTTTGTATTTGTCTATGCTTCCATCAACAATGTGTTTGATTTTGTAGATCCATTTTAAGTGACAAACGATTTGTCACTTGGTCTAGGAACGATTTCCCAAACCCCATTCTTCGTGATGGATTGATATTCTTATTACATCACCGTCTTCCATTCTTCTTTATAAGCAGCTTCTTCAAATGTAGTTGGTTCGGCTTCTATTAGTTTTTTCATGTATGCAACATATCCTAAATAACTTTTTGGTCTTATGCTTTCTCTAAAAGTTCCTTTTGCAACTCCATGTCCTTTGGCATCTTCAAGCATAACCTTTAACCAATTTGGCCTCTTCCTTGTGTTGAGTAAGATCACAGGTTGAATAGGCTCACTTGGTCCTTCTTCTTCTTCTTCTTGGATTGTAGTAGCTTTGACATGGTGCTCTTCTTCTTCAAATAGCAGTATTTCTTCGTCATCAGAATCAATAGGAATATCCTTGGATCTGTTGTAGGCACCATTTTCATCATAAATAACATCCCTACTTACTTCGATTTGTCTTCGTTCCTTGATGTAGTTTCTATATGCTTTAGAATAAAGGATGTAGCCAATGAAGATTCCTTTAATTCTTGAGGAGTCTAACTTCTTTCGTTTCTCCTTTGGAACGTGGATATATAAGGGACACACAAAGATTCAGAAGTGGTACACACATGGTTTTCTTTCCTAGGAAGCTTCTTCAGGTGTCATATTCTCAAGAATTCTATGAGGACTTCTATTTTGTATATATATTGTTGTCATTGTTTCTTCTCCCCATAGAAATTTTGGTAAGTCTAGATCAAAAATCATTGTTCATACACATTCTTCAATTGTCCTATTTGTCCTTTCTGCAACTCCATTTTGCTCGGAATAGTAGGGAACAATGAACTCCCTCCATTAGAGAAATTTTGAGGTCTAAAATGGGCCTCCTAAGAAAAATGTACAACCAAAATAAACTTTATAAGAACCAATAGGATTCAAGATGATGATGTCAACCATGGGAGATGATTCACCATTTTTGGAGTAAAAAGGTAACAAGATTATAAAATAATAAAACTACTTTTTCAACTTGTATTTTCAACTTATCTCTCAAAGGTATTACTCAAATTTCGAGCGGGAGTACTCATTGGATGCAAAATTTAATTCCTCATCCAAAGAGTACCCATGTTGCATACTTTCAATGGACCCTATTACATGAAAAATGTGATTGCAATCACATTTTTTCATGTATTTCTCATTTTTCGTGTAGAAGGGCCCATCAAAAGTATGCAACATGAGTACTCCTTGGATGAGGAATCAAATTCTGCATCCAACGAGTTTTGTCGCTCAAAATTTGAGTAAACCCATAGGGAGATAAGTTGAAAATACGAGTTGAAAAAATAGTTTTTTCTTTCTTCCCTTTAAAATTTGATGATGTAATCTAATCTTATTTTATTATTTTAATTATGTAATATCCCCCAACGGGAAATAAACCAAGAATAATACGCAAAATAACAAGCAAATATATAGAACAAAATGCCAAAATAACTGAATATGGAACAAATACTACATAAAAATGCCGGAAATGCTAAGCCATTTTATTAACTGAGAATATAAATGGGTACAATGGATAATCGTAATAAGAGCACCTATCCTTGCACTGTGCAAGTGAAGAACCTCTCAAAACAGAATGGTTACTACAGAAAATTGCTTTCCCACTGGAAGAAACCGCCGTAACCCATCATTCTGAAGAACTGAACTAGAGGCTGTATCCTCTGCCACGAATAATGAGTGAAAACTGGGTCCACCAGATTCTGCTTGCTTCTGACAAGCTCAGAATATAAACAAATCTGGCTGTCAAAATCGCCCCCAGAAACCCTCCTCCTACAAAAA
Source organism: Pinus albicaulis (assembly GCA_034641835.2). Taxonomy (NCBI): domain Eukaryota; kingdom Viridiplantae; phylum Streptophyta; class Pinopsida; order Pinales; family Pinaceae; genus Pinus; species Pinus albicaulis. The sequence goes on from CM076580.1 coordinate 331,201,051, forward strand.
CGCTGTGCCTCTAGGAACAACGCAGAAGCTCAAAGAACACGCTGAGAAAAGGGGCTGAATCCTCCTGCAAAACCTCCAGATGAAACGGCAACCTCCTCAAGGCTGAAAAACGCTGAACCCAATGCTAAATCACCCCACAAAAACGCTGCTCAACCAAGACTGCGTCCTCTCTCCTAGACTGCGCAGTCACTCAAAATGGGCAGCTCCTCTACAACTCGTCCACTAGAAATCCACCGCAAATCACCAACTGAAACTGAAGGAAAAACCTTGCTCGAGTAGGCACTCGAAGTCCCCCGGAGCCAAGGGCGAGATCTCCGACCGGAGACACTCAGTTCGCACTAAACAGTGCTGCAGACCGACTAAACAACTTCCAAGGTACAAGTAGACACGGCTCAGCTCTCAATATCAATAACATATCCATAATCCCCAATGAGATAGCTCTCCCTCTTCTCCTTTTATAGATCCCTCGGAGCCTTCTAGAGCATTATTTTATTATTATTTTATTTATGGAGCACTTTTCCTTTTATTAAAATATTATAAAATATTCCTTTTTAATGCAGAAAAGGGTATATTGGCTACCACGCCTCCTTTGGTCACTGAAATCTCTGTCTAACTGTCCCATCGTGTAGGTCTCCTCGTCCCGGTTCCGATGAGCTATTACACTAAGGTGTTCCATCGTATATTCCTCCTGGAATGCCACCTTGAGCATAATCAGCTGAGTTAAGCCCATAAATAACTCAAAATTCCGAAAGTTATCGGAATGCATCGGAACGAAAGCCAAACTGCTCGGATGGTGGAGTATATCAAGTGAATGCCTCCGAACACCATGAAAACTCCTCAAAACTCCTCCAAAAAGCTCCTGAGCCCACTGATAGCACCAATCTGTACATGTGACCTGTCTGCTCCTAACTCTGGAAGTCCCTCCTAGCCCTGTCACGGGTGATACCAAAAATGGGAACATTACAGACCTCTCGCCCCAAGATTGCTTGCCCTCAAGCAATCGAAATATGTGGGCCACTCTGTTGGCCCGCCGCATCTTAGACCCAATGCCTGGATCCCATACCAACCTCTGGGTGCTACTATGCACCTGTGTCAAACCTCTCGGAACAGATCCCTCAATGCCGGAATCCCAAACTGATCTCTCTTTGTCCCAGTCAACAAACAATCTTCCCGGATCCCAATGCCACCATGGCCAATCATCGCCCAAGTCCCACGGCTCAGGCTGCGCACTGTCTCCGGCGATAGCTGATGCTCTCAGAGGTGAAGCCCACCAGCAAGCATTAATGCTCCCGGGCTCCTGCTGTGCTGTACCTGTAACTGCATATGCTGCCCCTCCAACTGCATACCAACTCATCACCTCTCTCCAATCCACGTCCTGACTCAATCCCATGCTGATCCTGCTCTCCTGACATTGGGAAGGAGTCCTGAAGTACTGAGAATCGGTGCCCTCCTGCCAACTGGGATCTGTAACATCTACTATGTCCAAGGGCCCCTGCTCCGCTGTGCTCCCTACGAAGAGTACCGTACCATCAAGAGGGTACCAACTCATGATCTCCCGCCAGTCCATCCTGGAGGAAGCATCTGATGTAGCAACAACAACTGCATGTGGAACATGCCTGGAAGGTTGCCGCCAACCCATAATCATCTCCCACCGCCAAACTATCACATCTACCTCCAACATCTCCAGAGGATATGGATCTGTAGCTGCTATCACGGTACTCGATGTCAATGCAGCTGACTGCTCCTCCTCAATGACTGACCCTGCGGTTAGCTGCATATCCACCATAGACTCGATGTGAGTGCCCATCTGGCTCTCTCTCAAAGGAATATCATGCCTGATGTGAGTAGTGTCCTCCTCTGTCGACTCAAGCTCCATCACCTGCTGCTCTAGCTGAATTGTCACAAGTGACTCTCCACCCAGAGTATCTCTCGTAGAATCCCATGACTGCTCCCCCTGGACACTAGAATGTAGCTCCAACCTACTGTCACCATCCATGCATGACTGCTCTCGCTCCCCAGAAGCATCCTCAACTGATCCTATGGACTCATATGAAAAAGAGTCCTCACCCTGGTATACAGAAGGAATGCCCTCCTGTTCTACCTCCGCCATCTCATCTATATCGAACATGCCACCTATCCTCTCGATAAAGTGTCGATACAGTGTTTGGAGCCCAAACACATATTGGGGTGTTACCTCTGCCGTACCCAGTATCCTCTGCCCATGCATGTTCTCGACATGCTGTGAGGGAAAAGTGATGCATGTCTCCCTCATGACCTGCTCCCCAAGCGTAGGCTTAGTGATGACTGATGCTCCACCTCTGCAAAGGATCATCTCATCCCCCAACCTGTGGCTGTCAACTAGCACACCAGCCAAGTGCCACTGCTGAGAAGTCTCTCGCCTAGTGTGCTGAGGGCCATCCAAACATATTGGCTGTACCTCGCATACCCTGCTGCTCATGCCCAAAGTGCCAAAGGACAACAACAAAATCGGTTGTGCCCGTGAGTGTAGAAGAGGGTCAGGTGTGTGAATCCCCACAGGTACCGTCAAGTACCGCTCCTCTGTCTCCCCATCGATCCTGGGTGAACTACTCCAAAAGGTAAGCCCAGTGTCCCTGTCCATGAGTCTCTCTGGAAGCAATGCTCTAAGACCCTTCCGTGTAGCACCGTATGCCCTCGCATACCACTGATCATCCATACACTCCTCAACATGCCACTGCACACTGAGGCATACCTCGGTATGCTGCTGGATACCATGTGCTACTGCTGTAGCACCCTGTACCGTCTCGTGCCCTGACTGTGTCCAGGCATCGGTCACTCTCCGCATGCTCTCAATGTGATGTAGGATACCCCTACTCCACAATGCAGTCCCACACACTATGGTACACCACCATGCTACTCCATGTCCACCGGCAATCCACCGCTCAATGCTAGAGGCTCCCACACATCCATGGATGTGATGTCCTAGAGCTGTGCCTCTACATATCGGACTACCACCAATCAGTACCGTCATGTCCACCGTCGCATCACTATGCCCGCCGACAAATGGATCATCATTGCAAATCCTCCTCGAGGGGTCCGAGAAGTGAATCTCCCTATGGGTCAGTAGTGTTACCACCACTGCTCGGCTCCGCTGCGTCCTCTGTGCCCCACACAAGGGTGAAGAATCCTTGGCCCCATACAAGGTGCCATCTGGTGGCCTGCCAATGCCACCTCCTCCAACAAGCTCCTGCCAAGGTGTGCTGACCACCCCGTGATCCCGTGTATGAATGTCATGCCAAGACAACCTAGGGAGTCTGCCCATAAACTGGTGGGCCACTGGAGTTGACCAAAACTGCACATGCTCTACTACTAGGCCAACTGTACTCTCCAAGACATAGTCAGCCGACCTGCCTGGGAAACAGTAGGTGATCCCACCTGGATCCCAATGCCAATCTGGGGTTCCTGTACTCCCCATGCATAGAAAATCCCGCTGAGCTACACTCGGATCCATCCCTATCTCCATAGCCCGCTCCACTGAGTACCAACTCAAAATCTCTCGCCATCCAACCTCAACATGTGGATGTTGTACGCTGTGCAACTCTGATCGTCTCATACCGCTATCCAACTCAACATATGAGATCTGACTAGGTGGCTCTGCCTCTCTCTCTCCAACGGAAAGAGATGACCCAACAACACTGCTAGTCCCATCCATGCATGCCCGAAGGGGAATGATCTGACGCTCCAACGTGCCCTTTGGTTGTACCATCAGGGAATCCAGCTGTTCCCCAATGCGGACCAACTTGGCCGCCGACTTGGCACAAGTCACTCTCATACCCTCCAGCTCCTGGTCCTGCAACAAAATGGCCTCCCGTACTGACGTGGCCTTCTCTCTCAAAACTCAAAGGTCCGTCCGAAGCCGATGATACCGCTGTCTGCGACCATCATCCAATACCTCTGTATCTCCTAGTGCCTCATCGATAGTGGATATATCTCCTGATACCTCACCCATCTGTCGTGTGCTGCTACCACCCGAAGACTCGGACATGGCTCCAGTCATCACCTCAGTGGATGGCTCTACCGGGGTAGGCTCTACCTCCTCCACTACGATATCAACCGGCACGGTCAAGGAGGTCTCTAAGGATGGTAAGTCCTGTGTCACACTAGGTGTATCCTCGGACTCCCTGCAATCCTGTGTGTCCTCATCCTCCAAGTGCGAGGTAACCATTTTAATGGTTTTCCTCTCCGATACTTGGTCAAGCTGGAAAGAGGTATCCAACTTGTCCACCCAAGCTTTTTCTGAGCGCCTGGATGACCCGTCAAATGTCGGTAGATGGAATCTGTCCACTGTGCGCTGTAAGCCCCTATCATGTGAGTGCTTGTTCCCTCTGTGAAAGTTGTGAGGTCTACTATCACGCTGGAGCTGAACATAATCTCTACTAGCCGTGCGGTGGTAGTCTCCCTCATGATGATGCCGGTGCCCCCGGTGATGATCACGGAGTCTAATGCCATACTGGATATGGATATATTTTCTGAACGAGAGAGCCTTCATGAACGCTGGTCCGAAAGCCTGGTACTCTGCAAGAATGTCAGCCATCCGACCTGGATCTATCTCTCGCTGTGCTGCTGTCCCTGCGTCCTCTGGCAAGAAGGTAGGCATGGTAGGGCGTGTGGGTGTATGTGATGCCATATGCTGAGTGGCATCATGCTCCCGCAAATGGTGGGATGTGCCTGATCCCTCACCAATCCGAAATCCCCTTGGGGTTTCCCGCTGCCTAACCTCCACCGCAGTGAGTCTCTGTGACAGATCCTGCATTTGGAGGAGCACCTCTCTAAATCTCCTCTCATAACCTGCCATCGGCTCTTTCTGCTATGTGTCTACAGGCTTATCAGAAACTGCACGGCTGCTGCAAAACCATACTGCTGCTTAACTTCGACCTCCGATTTACCCACTGAAAACTACTCAGAAAATTCCAAGAATTTGGGAAGGTGATCCTTGTCCAAAACCCAGAAAAACCCAGAAAACGTTTCTCCTAATTCCAAACTTCAAAATTTGACCCTTTACATTTTGGCCCTTTTTCCAACTGCGTTTTTGGTATTGCAACTGCTATTGCTCTGTATGATCTCTTTCCCGATGTCATAGACCACAGGCTGAGCCAGAATTATGCTCTGATACCACTGTAATATCCCCAACGGGAAATAACCAGTAATACACAGAAAAACAACAAGCAGCTATATAGAGCAAAATGCCAGAACTGGAATATGGAACAAATACACATAAAATACCAGAAATGCTAAGCCATTTTATTAATCTGAGAATATAAATGGGTACAATGGATAATCAGAATAAGAGCACCTATCCTTGCACCAGGCAAGTGAAGAAGAACCCTCTCAGAAACAGAAAATGGCTACTACAGAAACTGCTTCCCAGCTGCTGGAAGAAACTGCCGTAAACTGCTGCTCCTGGAAAGAACTGGAACTAGAGGCTGATCCCCTCGCCGGAATGAGCTAAAAATCTACAGATCACCTATACTCGCTGCTCTGGACAAAACCCAGAAATCATAGACCAAACGGACCACCTCCGAAAATCACCCCCAGAAACCCTCCTCCTACAAAAACGCTGTGCCTCCAGGAACAGCGCAGAAGCTCAAGAAACACGCTGAGAAAAGGGGCTGAATCCTCTTGCAAAACCTCCAGATGAAACGGCAACCTCCTCAAGGCTGAAAAACGCTAACCCACTGCCAAATCACCCCACAAAAACGCTGCTCAACCAAGACAGCGTCCTCCCTGCTGGAACTGCATCCTCTCTCCTAGACTGTGCAGTCACTCAAAATGGGCAGCTCCTCTGCAACTCGTCCACTAGAAATCCACCGCAAATCACCAACTGAAACTGAAGGAAAAACCTTGCTCGAGCAGGCACTCGAAGTCCCCCGGAGCCAAGGGCGAGATCTCCGACCGGAGACACTCAGTTCGCACTAAACAGTGCTGCAGACCGACTAAACAACCGGCGTGCTAAAGTAGACAGAAGTCTAGCTCTCAATATCAATAACATATCCATAATGCCCAAATGAGATAGCTCTCCCTCCTTTTATAGATCCCTTGGAGCCTTCTAGAGCATTATTTTATTATTATTTTATTTATGGAGCACTTTTCCCTTTTATTAAAATATTATAAAATATTCCTTTTTAATGCATAAAAGGGTATATCGGCTACCACGCCTCCTCCGGTCACTGAAATCTCTGTCTAACTATCCCATCGTGTAGGTCTCCTCGTCCCGGTTCCGATGAGCTATTACACTAAGGTGTTCCATCGTATATTCCTCCCGGAATGCCACCTTGAGCATAATCAGCTGAGTTAAGCCCATAAATAACTCAAAATTCCGAAAGTTATCGAAATGCATCGGAACGAAAGCCAAACTGCTCGGATGGTGGAGTATATCAAGCGAATGCCTCCGAACACCATGAAAACTCCTCAAAACTCCTCCGAAAAGCTCCTGAGCCCACTGATAGCACCAATCTATACATGTGACCTGTCTGCTCCTAACTCTGGAAGTCCCTCCTAGCCCTGTCACGGTGATACCAAAAATGGGAACATTACACCCCAATAACCAGAAATCGTTTATGGAAATTCCACCTGGAGACGTGTAATATTCCAAAATGGAAAAGACAGGAATATAGAACAAAATGCTGGAAATAGCAGTGATGAATCAATACACCAATATATGAGACAATTGTAAAGCCATCTTATTAAAGCATATCAGCTATGAGGAACATAAAATCTTGAGGATCAAGTCACTCAAGCAATACAACACAAGCCTCCAATAAACAAATATGCCAATACATGAAAAATAACTGCTATACAAATGCCATGAGCAAAGACAACGCAGTTTTAGTGAATAAACTGCTACAGGAAAAGTATAACAATATGGATCTGCTGTTATATAGCTCAAAAAGTGTTAGGAATAGAGATCCAAGCTCCCAAGCACATTTCCAAGACAACCTAGAAAGGGTTTCTAAAAATACCCAAAAGTACAAAATACCGGAATGCAGCCCTAGGGCTGAATAGCAGCTGCAACTGAATAACTGGATGGAGGTGGCTGAAACTGATATACAAATGAATAGATCTCCTCCAATAGATCCTCCAAGTGAAAGGCTGAACCCAACACTGAAGATCTAACCCTCCAACTGAGGCACTGAAACCTCCACTGCAAATACTCAATGAAATAACGCAGTCCTTGAGGGAAACTGCGCTGTAGGAGGTGGAAATAGGTTGGCCTGGGGCCAAAGTATGAAATAAAGCTCCTGGATGTTCCTTGCTGGCCTCCTAATGGAAAGGATGCCTCTCCACCGAATAACAAACACTGAAAGTGGCCCTAACAATCCTCCACTGCAACACCTTGCAATACAACACAACTCTAAACAGAAACTGCGTTGTAGCTGAAGACTGAAGCTTGGCCTAATGCTGGAATGTGGACTATGCCGCTCAATAATACCTCTCCTGAGTAGGCGCTCAAAGTCCCTCGAGGATGAGTGTGGTATTCCCGCTCGGGAACACCCTTATGCTAAACAGCACAACAAACCCTGCTAAACAGCAAAAGCATGCATAGAAATGTCACCTGACAAATCCAGATCTAAAAAGATGAAAATAAATAATCATCTAACATACCCTCTATGGCTGCCTTGCCCTTCCTTATATGCATTGTGAGCCTTCTCACCTTGGGTCCCACTCATTAAAGTCACTACTCTCTTGGAGACTTTCTCCCATTAACACTGCGTTGTCTCTCATTGATGATCCACTCTCTCCATACCAGTGTTGTTGATTTGGTCAACATTGATCTTGTCCACATGCTTTAGCCCCTATTCACACATGGAGGTGCTTTACCCAACTATCAAGATGATCCCTTTTCACATTAAGAGGGATTTTATTCCTACTAAAGAGATTTATGGATCTCCCTACCCACTTATTCATCTATCTAAATGATAAAAGCAAAAAGTAATATTCCAATTAGTTGCATGCTAATTTTGGAATATTACAGTCCTCCCCTCCCAAATGTTGTTTGTCCTCAAGCAACTGCAAGGATATAACTGAAGAGCCTCCTCTCCTCCTCCTGTAGCATCCTCATATGATAAGCTCCTCAACTGAACAAGATGTTATCTCATCAATATGTCCCCTTGTTGCTCCTCCTAAGTGTACAAGTTAGCCTTTGGTGACAAATCCAAATGGCTATCATCATGAAGTAGTGGGATATCCATGGGGGCAACTATATGTTGTTTAGAGGCATTCTTGAGGCATGGAATCTGAAAAATATTGGGAACCTTCATTCCCATGTGAAGCTCCAAACCCCAATCTATCATCCACACAAAGTGAGTCACCCTCCAAAATGGTAACTTATGGAAAGACTCTCCACCTTTGGCTCTTGCAATGTAGGTGGGCTGCATAGCTGAACATGATAGACCAAATTGTCTACCCCACGCTGTCTCTCTCTCCACTTATGATAAGTGTAGAGTTGCTGCTGATCTTGGGCTGCAATAATGTTGCCTTCAAGAGGCAAAAAGGCAACTGGATCTTCAAGGACCCCCTCTCTAGTTTTTGCCCAAACCATCCCATATAAAGTCAATAGAATATCATCACAATATGGGATCCAAATGAGAAAGAAACTGAAGGTTATGTGTAGTGTTGAATGGTACCAATAGTTTCCCATGTGGTGACAGCGTAGTGTTTCTACCTGTTGTTTTAGAGTATCATGTGGCAAGTTGTCTCCCAACCATTTGCTAGTTGTTCATGTCTTCTCATGTACTAGAAAATAGTAAATGGCATTGTGTATCAACTAAGCATACAAAGAATAGCACAACACTTTCCCAAAGCCATACAAGAAATGGATATCTCCATCACTGATGTTGGTCTTAGAAAGGCTGTGAAGCCTAATAAACTTGCCCTCTTGTGGAGCAATGCACTGTATATAGATGGCAAGAGAATGCAAATACTTTTTTAGATGATCAATAAGTGCAAAAACACAACTCTTACCATGTACTGAGAGTAAGCTGATAATGAGATCCATGAATGATCTCTCCATAGTGGTTTGATATGTCTCCATGAGACCTTCGTGAATGGAAAGGAATGAACCATGTGTTGCATGTAAACCCTTCTTCTTATGCTTGGAGATCCAAGTCAAGAAGATCATATCATAGTAATAGATGTCTCCATCCACCACTGTAATATCCCTTTTCAGGGATATCCCTCAAACACAAGCCAACCAGAGATGGACTGGGAGGGCATTTACCAGATATTTCACCTCTGGGAAGAGGGTGAGATCTAGAGGCTACCTGGCCCTTTCTAGACTCTGTCTAAGAGTATGGGGAAAACACACCAAGTGGTATAGAACTAGAATGCTCAAAGATAGAAAAATAACAGTGATGCAAGCATACAATAGCATAGATAGAATGTATAACAAATGCTCCAGAAATATAGAGAGAGAATGCTAAGCCATTTTATTATACTGAGAAATATAATGAAGTACAATAGGTGATCAGAGTGATGGCACCTAGACTTGCTCAAGGCAAGTGAAGAAATACTCTCAGAATGTCCAAGAAATGGTTGCTCTCTGAACTGCGTCCCAGCTGCTGGAAAACTGTCGTGTAGCTGCTACTGTTGAAATGAAATGATGATTTGGGGTTGTTCTCCTCCTCAGAATGAGCTGAAAATCTGGAATCCACCTCTACTCACCAATCACAGCAATACCCAGAAATCATATCTGAAATGGCTGACCCCCGAAAATCACCCCCTTGGGGAATTACGCTGTCCTCCAAGGCTCTGCGCAAAGGCTGAATAGAAACCACTGAAATGCAGCCTCAAACTCCACCAAAATCCCCCAACAGGCAAGGGTTGGTCCCTTGCTCAATCTCCAAGCTCAAAACCCCTGCAAGAAACTCAATCCGAAGCTCCCCAAGAATGGATTGCGTCCTCCCTCTCAAGACCGCGCAGTCTCTGAATGCACAGCTCCGCAAGAAAACCCAAACACCAATCCTCCTACAAAATGATGATGAAACTACCTTGCCCGAGCAGGCACTCAAAGTCCCCTGGGGCTAAGGGTGAGATCTCCGATCGAAGACGCTCGGTGCACTAAACAGTGCTGCAGACAGGCTAAACAGCCAGCGTGCTCAAGAAGTCGAAGTGACTAGCTCAAATGCATAAACTCGAATGACCAAATGAGGAGGCTCCTCTCTCTTTTATAACGTTGGCCTCTCTCAAAACCCTAAGGCCCATCTCCTCAACGTAGCCTCACTCTTGCCACGTGCTCCTCTCCATCTGCGCAATCCCTCCTAGTGCATACGTGGGCCCCCTCTCTACGTGGTCCTTGGCCCCCCTTGGCTCCCTTTAAGTTACAACGTTGTGCTACTGGGGAGTAACTTTATTCCCAAAATGAGTTATATCCCCTTTACTCACCTTTTTATTTATAAATAAACTATAGAAGGCAAAATTGAGCAAAATCGAATATTCCAATTAGCCATTGCTAATTAGGAATATTACAGTCTCCCCTGGCAAAATGTTGCTTGTCCTCAAGCAACTGAAGTGATGGATGCTGCAAAATTTTCTCACTCTCCCAAGTGGCATCCTCATCCAGCAAATTCTTCCACCTCACCAAGAATTCCCGGACCGTCCTGCTCCGTAGCTGCCTCTCCCTGGTATCAATAATAGCCTCTGGTTGCAACACCAAATGCCCCTCATCATCCATGGGTGGTAGCTCATCTGTCACTGTCACCTGCTGCCCCAGTGCCTTCTTCAAGCATGATACATGAAAAACGTTATGAATCTTGCTGCTTTGGGGCAGCTCCAACTCATATGCAACCTATCCAATCCTACGTATCACCCTGTATGGCCCATAAAAGCGGGGCTTGAGCTTCTCAGCTCCCTTCTGCTTCAGTGACGACTGTCGGTATGGCTGTAATCGTAGGTAGACCAAGTCCCCTACCTCAAACTGTCTCTCCACCCGACCTCTGTCAGCATACAGCTTCTGTTGGTTTTGCGCTGTAGCCATATTATCCTTGAGAGCTCGGAGAATATCCTGACTCTCTTGGATCCAAATCTTGGCCTTGGAGCCTTGCTAGCACCAAACATCACATCAACAAAAGACAAAGAATGATATCCATACAAAGCGTAAAATGGAGACATACCAATGGACATGTGATGTGTAGTGTTGTAGCAGTACTCTCCCAGATGCAGCCACTTCAGCCATGCTCGCTGCTGCCCACTGACATAGCTATGCAAGTAGCCCTCCAGCCACTTGTTAACTATCTCTGTCTGTCCGTCCGTCTGTGGGTGATAATTGGTACTTGGTGTCAACTCCGTCCCCACCAACCGGAAAAGCTCCTGCCAGAATCCGCCCATGAAGCGGCTGTCCCTGTCACTGACGATGGTCTTAGGAAGACCATGTAGCCTGAAGACCTCTCTGAAGAACAGCTCGGCCACCTGTGCTGCTGTGTAGTGTGCGGATATGGCGAAAAAATGTGCATACTTTGTCAGTCGATCAACGACGACAAAGATACAATCCTTGCCCTGCACCATGGGCAACCCTGTGATGAAGTCCATCGAAATACTCTCCCATTTCCCCTCCGGAATGGGAAGAGGCTACAATAATCCTGCGGGATGGCTCATCTCCCCCTTGTTCCTCTGGCAAACATCGCACTCCCTGATGTGCTGGAGTACGTCCTCCTTGAGGCCCTTCCATGAGAACCTCTCTCTAATGGCCCTGTAGGTTTTAGTAAACCCCTGATGGCCAACCAATGGTGAATCATTTGATGCCTGAAGTATCTTCTTCTTGAGCTGAGATCCCTCAATCAAGAAGATCCGGTCCCTGTAGTAGATGATCTCATCGACCACCCTGTACCTGTCATCCGCCACCTGTCCATCCAGAACCTCACATGCAAATCTGTCCTTGGAGTACTCTACTAAAAGTCGAGCCCTCCAATCTGTATCCAAGCTCATAAGAGACAACGTGGCTGGTCTACGTGAAAGGGCATCTACTACCACGTTGTTCTTACCCTTGACATACTCAATGTCAAAGTCATATGCCTGGATCTTACTGATCCACTTCTGCTGCCTCTCCTGTAGCTGCTTCTGCTCCAAAAAGAACCTGAGGCTGTTGTGATCAGTCCTCACCCTAAACCTGTTACCCACTAAATACTGCCGGAATTTGGCCAATGCATGCATAATGGCCAACATCTCCTTGTCATATATAGAATACAACCTCTCGTGTGGAAGGAGCTTCCGGCTCTCAAAGGCTATAGGGTGACCTCCCTGCATCAATACTGCGTCGATCCCCTCTCCCGACGCATCACACTCCAAAACAAATGGCTGCGTAAAATCCGGCAATGCAAGCACAGGGCAGTTGCTCATCACCTCCTTGAGCCTGTTAAAGGCTCGCTGCGCTGTATCCGACCAACTGAATGCCCCCTTCTTCGTCAAATCTGTAAGGGGTGCAGCAAGCTGTGAGAAACTCTTGACGAACTTCCTGTAATAAGTACAAATGCCAATGAATCCTCGAAGTTCTATCACGTTCCTCGACTCCGGCCAATCTCTGATGGCCCTGATCTTCTCCTCGTGGACTCTCACTCCGTCCACCCCTATGATATGTCCCAAGTACAACATCTCCGTCAACCCAAACTCACACTTGGAGAGCTTGGCATAGAACTGTTGCTCCTCCAAAATGCACAACACTGCCTCAATGTGCTGGAGATGCTCCTCCCAAGTCCTGCTGTAAATGAGGATATCATCAAAGAACACCAACACAAACTTCCTCAAGTGACTACGGGAGATGTGATTCATGCAAGACTAGAATGTCGCTGGGGCGTTGGTTAGCCCGAAGGGCATCACCAAAAACTCAAAGTGCCCATAGTGACACCTGAAGGCGGTCTTGGGAATGTCTTGTTCCCTCACGCGAATCTGATGGTACCCCGATCTCAAATCAATCTTTGAGAAGAACTAGGCTCCTCTCAACTCATCGATCCTGGGTATAGGGTACCTGTTCTTCAGGGTCTTCTTGTTCAGGGCCCTGTAGTCAATACACATCCTCAAGGTGCCGTCCTTCTTCTTCACCAACACCACGAAAGAAAGAAAAGGACTTGTGCTCGGTCGGATGTGCCCAAGAGCTAGCAACTCCTGGATGGCCTCCTCAATCTCATCCCGATAAGCCTTGGGATGCCTATAGAGGGTAGTAATCACTGCCTGTATGCCCTATTCAAGCTCAATGGTGTGCTCAAACCCTCGGTCCGGTGGCTGTCCCGGCAGAATCTCCCCAAACACTGTGGCATACCTGTCAAGGATGGATTGTATCTCTGGGTGCACCGTCTGCCCTGTAGTCCCTGCCTCTGATGCACGCAGCTCCAATGCCCACTCTACGTCTCCCTTCCGGAAGACTGCCTCCATCCGATGAGCCAAAACAGTCTGAGGCGGATATGTGTGTTGTCCCCGTATCTTCTCATGACTCCCTGTCTTCTCATCATCCCATTCCATCTCTAGGGCCTTCCAATCTGACCTTCCCTAGAGTGATAAGCCACTGAACACCCAGTACCATGTTGGTGTCCAGAATATTGACCACGAAAAAGTGATCAGTGAGTGTGTAGGTGCCCATCGTCACTGATAACTCTGGAACATAATGAGCACACATCATGGTCTGATCTCCTGGGACCAAAACTGAAAATCCATCAAAGCTCTCTGTCTGTATACCTCTTCGCTCAACCATCTGTGCATCGATGAAATTGTGGGTTGCCCCACTATCAACCAAAACTGATACTCATTGGCCACGTACTGTCCCCCGTACGCGCAGCGTCAAATACTTGGGAACTCCTCGCAATGCTGCAAGGGCCCCTCCGGTAGGTGCAAAAGCCGCACCACCTGCTGCTGCTGGTGGAGGTGGCAAAGGATCCTGCGCTGCATGATTGTCTTCGACCTCCACGTCATCCTCCTCATCCTCTTCCCCGCTGCTCTCGGAGAAGACCTCAATAAAATGTGCTTTGCCAGCAGCACATCTATGTCTCGGTGCCCACGGCTCTTGACAGGTAAAGCACGACCGCTTCTTCTTCAGCTCCCTCCTGGCATCATCATCCATCTGTGCCCGTCCTGGATTCCCCTTTGGAGGCGGAATCCTCACATCCTTCCCCTTGGGATGGAAAGCTTGTCTTTGGGGGTAAGGTGTCCAGGTCCTGGGTAAGGCATCCTGTAAATCCCTGTTCCTGCTAATAGCATCCTGGAGTGTGGTTGGTCTAGTAGATCTGACTAGACCTCGAAGTGGCTCTGCTAACCCCTCAACAAACATGTAGATCATCCGCACCGCGGATAGATCTAGCACCACCACTGAAACCCTCAAGAAGTCTGCAATGTATGTCTCTGGGCTCCCAGTCTGTTTGAGCCTCGTCAGCTCAACAAAGTGTTGTTCCAGATCCCTCCGATCAAATCTCTCTGTCAATCTCCTGGTGAACTCGACATATGTCGTCACTGTAGAATGTCCGAGTGTAACCATCCCATGGAACCACCAATCCTGGGCCTCACCATCCAAATGTAATGTCGCCACCTTGATGGCCTTCGTCTCCGACATCTGGTTAAGCTGGAAATAGATGTCCAGCTTCTCCACCCAAGACTTTGCCGAACTGCTCGATGAACCATCAAACGTAGGCAAGTGGAATCTGCTAGTTGTGCGATGGGTATCTCCATCATGATAATGTCAGTGCCCTCTATGATGGTCGTGGGGTCTACTATCCCGCTGGAGCTGCACAAAGTCTTTGAACGAGAGAGCATCCCTAAACTCCTGCCCATAGGCCTGATACTCTGCGAAATAATCGCCCATATGCCCGAGCTCTGTCTCCTGCTGGGCTCCTGCCCCTGTGTTTGCTCCCAAGAAAGTGGGCATGGTAGAGCGTGTAGGTGCATGTGAAGCCATCTGCTGAGTAGTATCACGCTGAGTAGCACCATGCTTCGGCAAATGGTGGGATGTACCCGACCCCTATCCAATCTAGATACCCCGTGGGGTTTCACGCTGTCTAGCCTCCACAACGGTGAATCTCTGACCCATCACCTCAATCTGTCTCGTTAGATCCTGCACCGATTTGAGGAGTGCCTCCCCAAACTGTTTTGCCTCACTATCATCTGCCATCGGCTCTCTCTGCTCTGAGTCTAACACAGGCTCCTCCTGCTCTGCGTCTATCACAAGCTCCTCCCTGCTCTATGTCCATCACCCGAACACACTTCCTCTCCATAGGTGTTTCTTCGTAGAAATTTGCTGAATAATGAATATTTATCCATCGAGATGATCCTGATCACATACTAATTCGAATTCATATGCAACACATAATCTCTTCTACAATCAATCATCAATTTTCGGAAATGGAAACAGTCGCATGCGCACATAAACACAATATGTAATGGGGAAAGCTTATAGCTGAAAACCCCTCAGCTATTTTGTATATTATATGGAGAGAACATGTAACAGTACATAGCACAATACTCCTCACAAGTACTTAGTACTATCTCATAAAGTTACACACAAACTAGCTTGGTTTTGAACAAGTCACAGGTTCAAAACTCATCCACTAATTGCCTGCCTCTATTGCGCAATCAAGGCTGGTCTAATGAGATATCCAAGGTTTGAATCTCCTTGGCTTGACAGCGCAATCATCATGGGCAATTTCTCCAAGTGTGGTGCAAATCTCATGCACAACTGATGTCACAACTGATAGCTATCTCAACCCTTTCATCTACCTCTTTCACTGGTCTCCACTGAACTGTCCATGCACTGTAGTGAACTGATGTGTTCTTGAGTTGAAAAATGAGTTAAAAATTAGTGAATTAAATAATATTTAATTTACTCCACTCATTACTAGTTGATTAGCTAGTTAAACTAATCTCAACTAGTTCAACTAAGTTAAACCGAACACAACTCCACCAACTGTCTCATCAACTCCACCAAACTTCTGCCACTGAAGTCCTAACTGAAGTCAACCATGCATGAGCTCACCAAACCCTAAGGAATAGCGTAATTCCTTCTGTCAGATGCATGGGCCACATCCATAGCTCCAACTGAAGTGCTGTAAGAGAATAAACTGAAGTTTAGAGTCCAAATATTATTAAGGGCAAATAATATTTGACTGACCTATTTTTAGACAGGCAGTCTAAAAATAGACTTCGACCTGTATGTCTAAAAATAGAGGTCCATCTATTTTTACCAACTCGACCAATCATCCAAGAATAGCATACTGCAACTTCTAGACCATGCTCCATATGTCTAAAAATAGACATAGTCTAAAAATAGACTTTGCGCCAAAAATAGCCTGCGGGCCCACTTAGTGAAGGCGACTTCATTTCACTAAGCTCCATCATCTTGTTGCATTTTCAACATTCTCCAACCTACGCTCAAGATCTCTGTACTTCCTGCCTCTGTAACAAATGTAGGGCTTCTTCCCTGGTGTCATAGATAACTAGCTCCACAGGCTGAGCCAGAACTATGCTCTAATGCCACTGTAATATCCCTTTTCAGGGATATCCCTCAAACACAAGCAAACTCCAACCAGAGATGGACTGGGAGGGCATTTACCAGATATTTCACCTCTGGAGGCTACCTGGCCCTTTCCAGACTCTGTCTAAGAGTATGGGGAAAAAACACCAAGTGGTATAGAACTAGAATGCTCGAAGATAGAAAAATAACAGTAATGCAAGCATACAATAGCATAGATAGAATATATAACCAATGCTCCAGAAATATAGAGAGAGAATGCTAAGCCATTTTATTATACTAAGAAATATAATGAAGTACAATAGGTGATCAGAGTGATGGCACCTAGACTTGCTCAAGGCAAGTGAAGAAATACTCTCAGAATGTCCAAGAAATGGCTGCTCTCTGAACTGCGTCCCCGCTGTTGGAAAGCTGCCGTGTAGCTCCTACTGCTGAAATGAAATGATGATTTGGGGTTGTTCCCCTCCTCAATATGAGCTGAAAATCTGCAATCCACCTCTACTCACCAATCACAACAAAACCCAGAAACCATATCTGAAATGGCTGACCCCCGAAAATCACCCCCTTGGGGAATTACACTGACCTCCAAGGCTCTGCACAGAGGCTGAATAGAAACAACTGAAATGCAGCCTCAAACTCCACCAAAATCCTCCAACAGGCAAGGGTTGGTCCCTTGCTCAATCTCCAAGCTCAAAACCCCTGTAAGAAACTCAATTCGGAGCTCCCCTAGAATGGACTGCGTCCTCCCTCTCAAGACTGCGCAGTCTCTGAATGCACAACTCCACAAGAAAACCCAAACACCAATCCTCCTACAAAATGATGATGAAACTACCTTGCCTGAGCAGGCACTCAAAGTCCCATGGGGCTAAGGGTGAGATCTCCGATCGGAGACACTCGATGCACTAAACAATGCTATAGACAGGCTAAATAGCAAGCGTGCTCAAGAAGTCAAAGTGACTAACTCAAATGCATAAACTCCAATGACAAAATGAGGAGCATCCTCTCTCTTTTATAACGTTGGCCTCTCACAAAACCCTAAGGCCCAATCCTCCAACGTAGCTTCTCCTTCGCCACGTGTTCCTCTCCATCTACACAGTCCCTCCAAATGTATACGTGGGCCCCCTCTCTACGTGGTCCTTGGCCCCCCTTGGCTCCCTTTAAGTTACAACGTTGCGCAACTAGGGAGTGACTTTTATTCCCAAAAGTGAGTTATGTCCCCTCTACTCACCTTTTTATTTATAAATAAACTATAGACGGAAAAATTGAGCAAAATCGAATATTCCAATTAGCCATTGCTAATTAGGAATATTACAACCACTCCATAACTCTCATTTCATATTTGCTCATCAAGTGCATCATATGTGAAGTGATCCTGGGAACACTCCATCAACAAATACATACTCCCAAGTGACAGTGCTATTGGCCTTTGTGATAAGGCTCCTGTCGTCTCATAGCTCCATTCTTTGACATGCCACATGCCAAAGTCATCTGCCATCATGCTTCTATATGTGGGAGATTCCTTCCTGAGTGGAAGTACCTCTTGATCCTCCAAAGCTAAGGAGTAGCCCCTTTGCACCATGATTGTTCCACCATCTACTCCTGAAACATCATGCAAAGTATGGGAGAAAATCAGCCCATACTCTCCCAAGAGTAACCAAAGCAACAATAGCCTTTGCTGCCTCCTCATCTCATCATCATACAAGTCATAAAGTGACATCATGATAGTTGACTTGTAGAATGCCCCATACAACCAAATATTCTGCTGCCATAACATATGGGTGCCATGCAATGACCCAAACCATAGCATACCCTTTGAAAGAGGATATGTCATATGATAGCCAAACTCTTTTAAGAGTAGCCAGCGCAGCCATGCCTCCTGCAGCCCTGTGTCATAGATCTGCAAGTGGCTCACCAACCCCTTGCTCATCATCATCACCCATCGATCCAACTATGGGTATCTTCCATCCTGTTCCAATTTGGTATCCCTCCAATGGAGAATATCATCCTCCCAAATCTGATAACTATCTCTGCACTTCATGGGATGTTGAAAATTGAAATGCAACCTCCTGGAGATCTCCACTTGAAGACCACTCATCAATGACGATGTTGAACCCATAAGGTTCCAAATATGTTGTAGGCAAAAACTTACCTTTGAGCTAAGATGTGCTCATCAAGAAGAATCCATCATAATAATGGGAGATGTCATCCATCATAAGATGTCCCTCATCAACCATCTGCCTTTCCACTGCTACACATGTAGAATGGTCATTGGAATGCTCCACTAACAGTTGGGCCCCCAACTCATCACTGTTGCTCAATGACAGCGCTGCTGATCTCCATAATGGTGCATCTGTTGTCTCGTGATCATGCACAATGTTGAACACACAGTTCTGCATTGAATTAATTAGGACTATGCTCATCGTATCCTCCAAAACTCTACAATCCAACCCAAAGTGTTGTGTGCAGCTCATCAATGAGATACCAGGATGACTATATATCTCCTCCTTGAACCAGTCAAGGGTCCTCTGCGCAATGATAGTCTGCTGCTCCAAATCAACAGTGTGCTTTGACCCTAGGTCATGCATTTTCCCTGATGGCATGTCCCCACATCTCTCCATATATGATGCTGAAATAATAAGAGGTGGAAATTTTTGCATACCTTGGTAAAGCTGATCCTTGGGAACATCTTGTACTGCTACAAGGGTTCCTCCCACCGGTGTAATAACTCCTGCAACTGCTGGTGATGATGGATGCTCCTCTACTACTGCACCAGCGCTGGTAAAACTCTGATGCAATTACTTCTGCAGCAAGTGGTGGTGGATGTAGTGACTCTTTTCCCAGAGTGACAAGAATGACATCCTCCTTTGATTCCTTAGGAAATGTCTCTTTGTGACATGTCTCTGGTTTTCTCCTATCAAACTTCTTTCTCAACCTTTGAAAGAAATCTGAATATTTAGTCACCTTTGCATGCTCCATGTGACCAAACCACCAATCATTGGCTTCACCTTGAAGATGAAGCGCTGCAATCTAAACAACCTCTTTTTCAGCTACAGGATGTAGCCTGAAAATGCATCTAACTCTTTCCTCCAAGCCTTTGCAGTGCTTGAGGATGACCCATCAAAAGTAGACAATAGAAATCTGTTGTGTTTTCTCCTTCTATTGTTGCAAGGTCCATCTCTTCTTTGAGTTGAATGAACTGTGGGAGTGTTAGATTCTCCTTGAAAGCCCTTGATTGAGACTTGTGTTGTGCAAGGTAATCACTTAGAATCTCATAATCTAAGTTTCCTCCATCTCCATGTCTTTCACCTTCCTCTTCATAGAAAGTAGACATAGTAGATCTCTTTGGAGCTCTATGCAATACCGGTTTTCTCTGTTGCTGATAGGAAGTGCATGGACCTTTCTCATTTTGAAACCTTCTTGAGGTCTCATTGCATCTCTCCTCTCTCATCTGCTTGACCTCCTTGGAGAGGTTCTTCATAGATTTAAAAAGATCTGAGGCAAAGCTCATTCCTTCCATCATTTTAGATCTCTTCTTCTTCTTCTTCTTCTTCTTCTTCTTCTGCTTTTTATTCTTCTGATAGCATATTGGTTGAACTCATAGGCTGAGCCAAGATTATGCTCTGATACCACTGTAATATTCCAAAATGGAAAAGACTGGAATATAGAACAAAAAGCTGGAAATAGCAGTGATAAATCAATACACCAATATATGAGACAAATGTAAATCCATCTTATTAAACATATCAGCCATGAGGAACACAAAATCTTGAGCATCAAGTCACTCAAGCAATACAACACAAGCCTCCAATAAACAAATATGTCAATACATGAAAAATAACTGTTATACAAATGCCATGAGCCAAGACAACGCAGTTTTAGTGAATAAACTGCTACAGGAAAAGTATAACAATATGGATCTGTTGTTATATAGCTCAAAGGTGCTAGGGATAGAGATATAAGCTCCCAAGCACATTTCCAAGACAACCCAGAAAGTGTTTTCGGAAATACCCAAAAGTACAAAATGTCGGAATGCAGCCCTAGGGCTAAATAGCAGCTGCAACTGAATAACTAGATGGAGGTGGCTGAAACTGATATACAAATGAATAGATCTCTTCCAATAGATCCTCAAAGTGAAAGGCTGATCCCAACACTAAAGATCTAACCCTCCAACTGAAGCACTGAAACCTCCACTGCAAATACTCAATGAAATAACGCAGTCCTTGAGGGAAACTGCGCTGTAGGAGGTGGAAATAGGTTGGCCTAGTGCCAAAATATGAAATAAAGCTCTTGGACCTTCCTTGCTGGCCTCCCAATGGAAAGGATGCCTCTCCACCGAAAAACAAACACTAAAGTGGCCCTAACAATCCTCCACTGCAACACCCTGCAACACAACACAACTCTGAACAGAAACTGCGTTGTAGATGAAGACCAAAGCTTGGCCTGATGCTGGAATGTGGACTATGCAGCTCAATAATACCTCTCCTGAGTAGGCACTCAAAGTCCCCCGAGGATGAGTGTGGGATTCCTACTGGGGAACACCCTTGTGCTAAACAACACAGCAGACCCTGCTAAACAACAAAATCATGCATAGAAATGTCACTTGACAGATCTAGATCTAAAAATATCAAAATCAATAATCATCTAACATAACCTCTGTGGCTACCTTGCCTTTCCTTATATGCATTGTGAGCCTTCTCACCTTGGGTCCCACTCATTAAAGTCACCACTCTCTTGGAGACTTTCTCCCATTAACACTGCATTGTCTCTCATTGATGATCCACTCTCTCCATACCAGCACTATTGATTTGGTCAACATTGACCTTGTCTGCATGCTTTAGCCCCTGTTCACAAATGGAGGTGCTTTATCCAGCTATCAAAATGATCTCTTTTCACATTAAGAGGGATTTTTTTCCTACTAAAGAGATTTATGGTTCTCCCTACCCACTTATTCATCAATCTAAATGATAAAAGCAAAAATTATTATTCCAATTAGCTGCATGCTAATTTTGGAATATTACAAAATGACTTAGTTAAATTAATTAGTCAGTTTTTAATATTTCCTAAGTCTAAACTTGAGAAATATGATCAATTAAAAGGAATTAATTAAGTCATGGTGAGAATCTTCTAGAAAAATACTTAGATTGATTTCTAGTTAATATTAGCCATCGATTAAGTTTTAATCGAGGTCGGTGAAGTCTAAATGAAAGATTATAAGAAGAAACTCGATGGGTCTTGGAGAACACACTTGAGCAGTTTGCTTTCATTGGCAGATTGATTTCCAGAGTAGAAACGTTTTGTTTCTGGAGAGAGAACTAGTGAGCTCGAAGCAGTGAGAGAGGGGCAAGGATAGTAAGGTCGGAGGAAGTTTTTCCAGTTCCGGTGAGTGCATTGCAGAGAGGCAGTGAGTGCAACATAGAGGCAACCCAAAGCTTCATGTAGGTGGTTCCGTTTTTGCTTGGTAGCGAGAGAGTTTCTGAGCTGAAAGTTGGGAAGGAGGACCAGAGGTGAAGGAGATCAATCTTCCAGATAGCAACTGCTGAGACAACAAGAGAAGCAATTTTGAGCTTGTGGAACGCAGTGACTACACAAAGGGATCAAGGAGCAACTCAAATCGAGCTGAGGTCAGTGTCGGAGCACTTGTGGAAGTGAGAAATTTTCTCACTAGTTTATTGCTAGTCATTTCTCTGTATTGGATTGCTAGATTAAGAATCCATATTTTTGTACTCAGATTTACTACTACATAATAATCAAACCCTTAGCTGTTGCACTATTTTTCCCGAGTTGGGTTTTTCCGAGGACTTAGTTCAAAAATAACTATGTATTTTGTATGTGTGCATCTATTCTTCCATCATTTATTTTTCTTCCGTAGTATTTGTTTTTTGAAGGCTACATTGTATATGTTTCGATATTTGTCGTAGGAAACTGCAAATAATTTGTTTAATTAAGTTAACATATAGAAGAAATATTATCAATTGTTGCAGTAGGATCGAGATTCCCGAATTTTCACACCTACTGGAGTACACTTTGATCTGTTTCCCATCGTAATTTGGAAATCCATCTGCTCCTCTTTGTAGCTAGAGAAAAATTCTCTAACCCTTCTCATATGAGTTGATGCTCCACTGTCTATATACCAGACACCCTGTGAAGTTGATCTTGACAAACAAGCAAATTCGTCCTCCAACCTGGAAGAGAAATCTGAAGCCTCCTGAATGTCAATTATGTCCATGGTCATACTGAAGAATTTACAGTGTGTTATTCATCTTTCCACCCGACGTTGATTCTGCAACTCCAAATTGCTGCAAAACCCTCTGCGTCCATCTAAGGACTCGGCTCAGTGAAAATCTGAGTTGCAGCTGCTCCCTCTTACTACTGGAATCACTAACCCGAGCAACTCGACTTTTTTGCAACCTTGCAACTAAAATTCGAAATAAATGTATTACCCAATACCCAGAAATCGTTTCTGGAAATTCCACCTACAGATGACTTAATTAAATTAATTAGTCAGTTTTTAATATTTCCTAAGTCCAAACTTAAGAAATATGATTAATTAAGAGGAATTAATTTAGTCGTGGTGAGAATCTTAGATCGATTTCTAGTTAATCTTAGCCATCGATTAAGTTTTAATTGTGGTTGCTGAAGTATAAATGGAAGATTATACAAAGAAACTCGATGGGTCTTGGAGAACACACTTGAGCAGTTTGATTTCACTGGCAGATTGACATCCAGAGTAGCAGCGTTTTGTTGCCAAAGAGAGAGCTAGTGAGCTCGAAGCAGTGAGAGAGTGGCAGGGATAGTAAGGTTGGAGGAAGTTTTTCCAGTTCTGGTGAGTGCATTGCAGAGAGGCAGTGAGTGCCACAGAGAGGCAGCGCAGAGCTTCAGTGGGTGATTCCATTTTTTCTAGGGAGCAGGAGATTTTCTGAGCCGAAAGTTGGGAAGGAGGCCCAGAGGTGAAGGAGATCAGTCTTCCAGACAACAACTGCCGAGATAGCAAGAGGAGAAGCAGTTTCGAGCTTGTGGGATGCAGTACTGCGTACGCTGGCGCAGTGACTGCATAGAGGGATCAAGGAGCAGCGCAAATCGAGCTGAGGACAGTGTCAAATCCCCTGTGGAAGTGAGAAATTTTCTCACTAGTTTATTGATAGTCATTTCTCTGTATTGGATTGCTAGATTAAGCATCTATAGTTTTGTACTCAGATTTACTACTACATAATAATCAAACCCTTAGCTGCTGCACTGGTTTTCCCGAGTTGGGTTTTTCCGGGGACTTAGTCCAAAAATAACTGTGTATTTTGTGTGTATGCATTTATTCTTCCAACATTTATTTTTCTTTTGCAATATTTGTTTTGTGAAGGCTACAGTGTATATGTTTCGATATTTGTCATAGGAAACTGTAAATAATTTGTTTAATTAAGTTAACAAATAGAAGAAATATGATCAGTTGTTGCAGTAGGATTCGGGATTCCCAAATTTTCACACCTATTGGAGTACACTTTGATCTGTTTCCCATCGTAATTTGGAAATCTATCTGCTCCTCTTTGTAGCTAGAGAAAAATTCTCTAACCCATGTCATATGAGTTGATGCTCCATTGTCTATATACCGGACACCCTGTGAAGTTGATCCTGACAAGCAAGCAAATTCGTCCTCCAACATGGAAGACAAATCTGAAGCCCCTCCTAAATGTCAATTATGTCCATGGTCATACTGAATAATTTACATTGTGTTATTCACATTTCCACCCGATGTTGATTCTGCAACTCCAAATTGCTGCAAAACCCTCTACGTCCAACCAAGGAATCTGCTCAACGAAAATTTGAGTTGCAACTACTCCTCTTACTGTTGGAATCACTAACCCGAGCAACTCGACTTTTCTGCAACCCTCCAACTGAAAGTCGAATTCCTGCCCTATTAATTCGGCCTTCCTGTCTGAGCACTGCGCTGCCTCTAGGAATTTCAGTTGGTTGCTCCCTCTGAGCATCAAAATTCTCTCCTTCGCTTTTGAGCTTCCCGGTTGATCACTTACACTCTAATACCATGTAAAAATTTCAACTAGCAGTAACTGGAAATTATTCTCCTAGCTGTAAATTTAATTATGTAGTTTATTTACTACGACAAACAATGAATAAATCACTACTGTAATTTTCACCATAAAAATACTGCAGAAAATAAAATACTGGAAACTAAGAAATTCTATCACACACAAAAATTTAACACGGTTTTTTTTGGACAATTTTCCTCGGAAAAACCCAACTTGGGAAAACCGGTGCAACAAATGAGTGTTTTATTATTATTATTCAGCAGCAAATATAAGTACAATGACTTGGATGCTCTACTGGAAATCCAATCTGAGAAAAAATATTGGAAAAATTATCGTGAGAATTTTCCCTCACCCCATAGTTAATTTTTGTCCCCAAAACTTGTTGAGAATTTGGAGGTGCAATGATTAATTCAAATTCTCTTCTTGATAATTTTTTGTGATCTTACTTCTTTTACTTATGTCTTATCTTCTTAGCTTATTAAGTCTTTCATCAAGTCAATTACCAAAAACACAAGAGCCACAAATTTAGGCTCTTCGAGTCAGGGCTAAAACGTCTCCGTCTTGGAGAGGAAAAACCTGCAAGAAATTCTTCTTATAAACTTTCAGATCACAAGTACCATGACACAGATCCTTGACCCTTGTATGTCTTCAAGACCTTGTCACTTCTTCTTCATTGACTCCTTAAGTTGATCATTCTTTCTTGCACCTTCCTGCACCGTTCTGCACCAAGGCTAGAGAGCTCAGTCTCTACTTGGCTTCTTACTTATGATATCAGCACCGTATCATAGACAGTCTTCCTTTGTACTTTCACTTAACCTTGTTGATTTTATACTTATCTTATTTCCTTCAATTAGCAGTCCTCAGCTTGACATAGCCCTTACTTTAGCACAATCCCTTTTTGCACTTATTGCAGTCCTCAACACAGTCATATATCTACACTTCAATGCACTTTAACGCAGTTATATATATCCGCACTTCAATGCACCTTAACACAGTTATATATCCGCACCTTAATGCACATTAACACACTTATATATCCGTATTTCAATCCAACCTTTCTTCACACTTAACCACAGTCTTATTTACGCACCTTAACACAGTCCCTTTCTTCACTTGAACGTCGTCTTATTTCGCACTTATTGTAGATAAGTTTGATCACAGAGATCTCAGACTTGATCGAAGATATGTCTTCAAATAAAACCGTAGATATATTCTCCCTTTCTCACACTTCTTCTCAGTCTTGTAACTCGCATCAAAACGCAGAGCACTTGACCGAAAATATTACTCCAAATGAACTGCAGAGATTTACTTATATAGTGTACACCTTTATTGTGATTTAGGCCGACCTTACAAGCAGATAGTAGGCCGACATGTTCACTGCTTATTTGGCTGACTTGTATAGATTATTGATAGCTGATATGAAGAGTATTCCAACGTAGACCTTGAGCATCATTTGAGTGCAGTCTTCAAGGCTTATGTGACACAGTCTTGAGGCATACAAGTGTGACTAGATTCTTCATAAACATGACTCTTTAATCATTACAATTTATGACCAGTAGACAAATCCTAAAAGACATCAAGAAGAAGTCTTTTGACCTATAATAAAACCTTTCTCATGAAACCCATGAAGCAAGCATACCAAAAATATATTTTATTATCTTTGTCTTCATCATTACATAAATACATAATTACATAGTCAATATAAAGACCGATCCTAGTTACACTTTCCAACACTCCCTCTTAACTAGTGAGGTATTCATAACGGTAGATGGTCAATTTAAATCTGAAGAATCTCATAAGAAGAATCGGATTAGTAATCGCATCTGTATAGCATCATATCAACTAGCATTGTCCTAGTGCAAGGCCTTGACTAACAGCGCCATCTCTCAACGAGACAATGGGCTACAATGTTGGCGAGACACATGACTTATAGACACCATAGTCATTGTCTCTCCAAGGTACATACTCCACCTAGGTGTTCCCAGAGTATGACCTTCTTGGAGTATTCTTCTCTTCGATAGCTAGCCCTCAAAGAATATCAGTCCCCAACTACTCTTATCTTGAATGCCCTATCACATTCTCAAAGAGTATTGAATGTGAGATGATTACCCAATCCTCCATTCTGTCTTCCAGGTGAAGACCAGAATGATGTGTCTATTCATTCTCTCCACATGGCCTTCACTAAGACTTACGACTGTTAGTCCTACTCTAGTGCATGACACAGGAATTAGAGAATCATATACGTCACTCCCTCTTAACTCAAGAAGGATATACTTCAAGTTTATTCCAAGTAAGAAACTTACTACCAGACTCCCTCTTAACCAGGGACCTGCAGCAGCAATGGTGAGACACGCAGCTTCTCATGAAGAATTCCTCCCCTCGATGTCATCAATTTCAATATTGGGGAATCTTCAACTTTTGGCTTCATTGGGCACAGATCATCCATCACTTTCATCCATGAGTCATGTCATTCACCTAAAAGTGATTCATCAGTCCTTCTCATCTGGTCCACCTTTATGCCATGCTGCTTTCCTCCGAACCATCTCCCAAGGATCTTACATCCTTCCACGTGATTGGCAGTCCTACATAAACTTATCCAGATTAACATATACATAAGAAATTTTAAATCAAAAGTTACCTCAGTGACGATCTTTCACCATGACATCTTCATGTAGGCATAGGCATCCTTTATTCAGATTGACGCATCTCCTAAAGATATGCTTTGTCCAAGGTCTTCTTCTTTACCATACTTTTATCAGAGTCCAAATATCTTCCCAGGAGATCTCCTAGTCACATCTTCTTGGCTTCTGGATGATAACTGCCTTTTTACATGGTTGCACTTCATGATCTCTTCCATTCTTTCTCCACACAGCTTCATCCCAGGAACTTCCAATATCCAGTTCCTTGTTTGTATAGAACCACCACATATTCCATATGAGGACATATTTAATTTCATCTATTAGTGGCAACATGTGCATTAGAAGATATCCTCCTTTCATAGATCATACTTCTAAAGAAAGAAGCCCATTACCTGCAACCATATGACATGACTTCACAGCATCCAGTGTCAGCATATGTACCTCATCCTTTTCCTTTTGAGTCATCCTGCAGCAATTTTACTAGAAAGAAAAAATTCATTCCCTTGACCTGCTTCATCAGTGTGTCATCATATTCTAATCCCAAAATTTTGTAACATAGGACTCTCGATGAAACCTTTTGCTTTCGTTCTTACTAGTGAATCCATAGAGAACTCCATTGGAAAATGTCAGCACTTGTTTCCATATCGATTATTGAATGATGACCCTTGATCTTGATGACTGCCTTCCATTAATGTTGTTATCAGTGAGGTTCCCAAACGCTACTTCTTCAAGTGCTCCTTCTATGCTTTTATCATGATGCTATTAATATACATTACTTCCTATCATACTATTTTACAACCAACAGAAATCACTTAAAGAAGAAGATGATCTCAATTATAATAGAGATCTTTCACATCTTGTTTCTTAGATTTCTTTGCATTAGGTTCTTCCCTTACATCTGTGACATGGGCTTCTTCCTTTTTCCTCTTGTCCTTCCCATATTTAGGACAATACCTTTTATAATGCCCAAGTTCGTTACATCCAAAGCATTGTACTTTGTCCATATTTCTTCTTTTATTTTGAGGATCAAATTTGCCGAATCTTCCTTTCTTCCTGGACATGGCTACAAAGGCTTGATTCCATTCATTTGATCTTGTATCGGCTTTGGATTTCAATCTTGTTTCCTCTATTTTACATAGAGACCATAGATCGTGGAATGGTGTTGCTTCTTCCTTCCCGTATAAGCTTGAAGTGAAGTTTCCCCATTCTTCCGGTAGAGCATTCAACACCACTGTAGTCATCTCACTATCAGACATTACTTCTCCCAATTCCTACAGTTGGTCTCTTATTTTAGAAATCCTCATAAAATATGAAGTGATTCCTTCATCTCTTGACAATTTCATCTTATATAGTTCTTGTCTCAGAGAGATTGCTTCTCCTGCAGTACTCACAGAGAATAGCTCCATGAGTTTGTCATATATTTCTTTTGCAGTTTTCAGTTTTGATACATAGGGTATGAGTGAGTCCTTAATAGATTCTATGAGAATCCTCTGGGCTTTGATTTCTCCTTTCATGTATTTTGCATTAGCCGGAACATCTTATTTTGAGGGTTAAATTGTAGATGCTTCGATGTAGCCCATAACTTCGTCTTCGATTAGATTCAAATATGTCATCTTCTTCCATGCACTAAAGTTTGATGACCCAACCAATTTGTTGCTCTCTTTGCAATAAGTCATTTTGACAGACTTAGATGAGGTCATAGGTACTTACTTGAGTAGATTGACTTCCTCCTTCTAGTAGCTTCCTTGATGATGATGAAGATGAAGTTAGGAACTCCCTCTTAGATTGAATTCTCCAATGTAGATGTCTTCAAGGGTATTGGATAAAGTTGGATGGTGCTTGATGATGTATTTTCCAACAATGTATTCAATATAAATCTTTGATGGCAATGATTATCTCCTTGATAAGTGAATCTTTTGAATGAGATTGAAGAATCTTCCTTGGAAACTGATTTTACTTTTCAATGAAAACTTTGACCTTGATTTTGATCCTTGCTTCCTTGAGTGTCTCATTGTCAAGTAGCCCTTATTTTCAGCACCTTAGCTCTGATACCATATTGAGAATTTGGAGGGGCAGTGATTAATTCAAATTCTATTCTTGATAATACTTGTGAGCTTACTTCTTTTACTTATGTATTATCTTCTTAGCTTATTAAGTCTTTCATCAATTCAATTACCAAAAACACAAGAGACAAATTTAGGCTCTTTGAACCAGGGCTAAAACCTCTCCCTCTTGGAGAGGAAAAACCCGCAAGAAATTCTTCTTATAGACTTTCAGATAACAAGTACCATGACACAAACCCTTGACCCTTGTATGCCTTCAAGACCTTGTCGCTTCTTCTTCATTGACTCCTTAAGTTGATCATTCTTTCTTGCACCTTCCTGCATCGTTCTGCACCAAGACTAGAGAGCTTGGTCTCTACTTGGCTTCTTACTTATGATATCAACACCGTATCATAGACTGTCTTCCTTTGTACTTTCACATAACCTTGTTGACTGTACACTTGTCTTATTTCCTTCAATTAGCAGTCCTCAGCTTGACATAGCCCTTACTTTAGCACAGTCCCTTTTTGCACTTATTGCAGTCCTTAACACAGTCATATATCTGCACTTCAATGCACCTTAACACAGTTATATATACCTGCACTTCAATGCACCTTAACACAGTTATATATCCGCACCTTAATGCACCTTAACACAGTTATATATCCTCACTTTAATCCAGCCTTTCTTCACACTTAACCACACTCTTATTTACGCACCTTAACACAATCCCTTTCTTCACTTAAAACAGTCTTATTTCGCACTTATTGTAGATAAGTTTGACCACAGAGATCTCAAACTTGACCGAAGATATGTCTTCAAATAAAACCGTAGATATATTCTCCCTTTCTCACACTTCTTCTCAGTCCTGTAACTCGCACCAAAACACAGAGCACTTGATTGAAAATCTTACTCCAAATGAACCACAAACATTTACTTATATAGTCTACACCTTTATTGTGATTTAGGGCAACCTTACAAACAGATAGTAGGCCAACATGTTCACTGCTTATTTGACCGACTTGTATAGCTTATTGATAGTTGATATGAAGAGTATTCCAACGTAGATCTTGAGCATCATTTGAGTGAAGTCTTCAAGGCTTATGTGACATAGTCTTGATGCATACAGGTGTGACTGGATTGTTCATAAACATGAATCTTTAATCAGTACAATTTATCATCAATAGACAAATCCTAAAAGACATCAAGAAGAAGTCTTTTGACCTATAATAAAACCTTGCCCAGAAACCCATGAAGCAAGCATACCAAAAATATATTTTATTATCTTTGTCTTCTTCATTACATATATACATAATTACATAGTCAATATGAACACTGATCCTAGTTACACTTTCCAACAAAACTACATCCCCAGCCACATGCGAATCACTCTGTGTCAACCTCTGCGCAGTGCTTGCGCAAACTCTATTGTAGCTGCCTCTGGAAATCTCTGAAATCAACAGTTTTGTCTTTCTCTGGATCTGGAACTCACTGGATTATCTGACCAAGATCCCGACCACCAGTTGCTGAATCGCTATCTCCTCCAGCTAGATCGAACTATTTTGTTGCTATGCCTGCACAGTCCTTGCACATACCCTCTGGGAATTTTGCACACCCTCTCACTGCCTCTCTCAGAACTAGAATACTTCCTCCAAAAATGTTGTTGACCTCCTTTGCCACCTACTACTCACCCTCTAGCTCTATCTTCTCTATTGAGTCTCTGCTACTGAGAAAATCGAACTGCCTGGGAAACTGAGTATATGCATTGGTGTATATTCTCCAAGTGACCATCGACTTCTTATAATCCTCTATTGGAGCACCAACGACTAAAATTAAATATTAATCAAGGGCTAGGATCATCTTGAAGTCGATCTATGTGAGTTTCTAGAAAATTCTCACCTTCACTTAATTAATTATAATTAATTAACCATATTCCCTAAGTTTAGACTTAGGAAATATTTAAAGAACATTAATA
This sequence comes from Pinus albicaulis, assembly GCA_034641835.2. NCBI lineage: Eukaryota > Viridiplantae > Streptophyta > Pinopsida > Pinales > Pinaceae > Pinus > Pinus albicaulis. The sequence goes on from CM076580.1 coordinate 331,232,220, forward strand.
ATCTAATTAAGTCATTTCTATGTGGAATTTCCAGAAACCATTTCCGAGTTTTGGAGATCTCATGTATTTTAGCCTCTCCACCAAATTTCGTGGCTAGAACACATACGATGCTGC